>CM035170.1:39141220-39211220 GCA_020205615.1 Panax quinquefolius
TTAAATTTTGTTAGTAGATATTAAATAACCTATTAAATTAAAATTGAGGAAGGCAATTCTTTTTGTTAAAGTCTTGTGATAAAATCATTCTAATGGGAAGCAACATGGGAGATGGAAGAGTCTATTCGAGCGGATATCGGCATCTTTTCAATAATTAGGTATCGCTCCATTCTTTTGATTCCAAGATGGAATCCTTTTTAAGGGAAGGTGATGTAATACCTTAAAAATATTAATAATAATAATAACATTTAAATATATATTTAAAAATATTTAATTGGGTTTTCCTTATGTTTGGGTCAAATTCTATTTAATTAATGTGGACCATAATAAGTAAAGGATTGTATTAATTTGGGCTTTTAAATTAATTGGGTCTAATTTATAATTGTGTAATTTTAAATCTTAATAAAAGTAAAAGAATTAATAAAATATATTAATTAATAATAAATAAGTAAAACCTAGTTATACCTTTATTACGTCGATGAGTTGTGGGAATAAAGCAAAAATAAAAGAAAGAGGCGGAAGAAGAACGATGAGAACAAGAGAAGAAGAATGAGGAGAACGAGAGAATTTGGTTGAATTAAAAAGGATTTGAGAACAATATTAAGATTTTATTCATCATATTCTTCTTATCAAAAGGTAATTATTGTATTTATTTTTAATACAATATATATATTTACTACTCGATTTCAAGTATACTATTAGTTTATTGTGTCGCCGAATTACACTACAAAGAAAACATGTTATGATCGACGGAATTAATGCCGAATTTTAATAAAATCGGTTGATATTAATATATTTCATGGATCTATCACCTACCATAATTCATCAGAGATATATTAAAGTCGACCGAATTCAATGTATAAGGCTACCCAAAGGCGCCAACATTTCGCGCACCTAAAAATACTATCTCGATCAATAAGCCTTTTATGGTCGATCGATAATCCATCGAAATAAACTAAAATCGATTTTACGTATTGTCAATTGAACTTCCATCGAAAATAATCTATTTTAATAAACTTACAGATATGTCGATCGGTTTTATCCGCCCATATCTCTCCTACCTCCTCTCCTGCTTTCTCCCACCTCCTCCTCCCTCCTACCTCACTCTCCGGCTTCTCCCTCGTCTCTCCTCCCTACTTGGTTCCCTCGCCCCTCCATAAAACGCTAGCTCCCTCTCTCCTCTCTTCTATCGTGACGCCATCAGGTGGCAAATTCCATGGTGGTGGGTGAATTCCGTCATGTGTGGTTGATTTCCGTGACCGTGGGTATCTCTTCACTTTTGTCTCTAACATTTCGATCAAGTGAGGTAATTTTCTAATTTCAACTCGCCATGTTAGGGTTAGGGTTTAATTATATGTTAGCCATTGATTTTGGGCTTGGCATGTGTTTAGTGTTTAATTTATTTTGTTCTATATATGAAACCGATTTTGTGTTATAAGGTTTATGTCAACCACCGATTGTGTGTTAGGGTTTATATGTTAGCCATTGTGTTGGTTTGCTATGTTGCAATTTCGGGTGTTATATATATACTGCAATTTGGCTGTGATTTGCTACAATTTGGGTTTGATAAAATTTGATATATGCGTTACAATATATCGTACCATTGATTTGGATTTGCCGCAATTTGGGTTTGATATATATGTTGCAATTTGGGTTTAATAAAATTTGGATTATGTTTAGGTATATATTGAGTAGTATATATATTTTTATTTTACGCAATTCTCGGCAAATTTACATCGAATTAATCAACATTTACAAAATTTGAAGACAATGTGTATATATTTATTATGTTTCCCAATATTAAAATTATCTAAGAAAATTTATTTAGTTTCTTAATTAGTACTTACATAATTTAATAGATATAAAATAATTTAATTAAAATAAAATAATTTAATAAAAATAAATTATATTAATTTATTGTAATATAAAAAAATAAAATCAAATAAAAATTTAATTTTATTTTAATATATTATATCTAATAAATAAATAAAATAAAATTAATAATAAACTAAAATAAAATAAATAATTTATAGATTTAATTTATTTAAAAATAAATAATTTAATTTAAATTTATTATAATATTAATTAAATTTTACTTAATTAATTTTAATTAATTTAAATAATTAATATAATATAATATTAAAAAAAATAATAAATAAAAATAAAATAAATAAATAAATTTAATTTAATTTTAATAAATATTATTAAATGTTAATAAATTAATTATTTTTAAATAATTAATATAATAAAAAAAAACTAAGTAATATAAATAAAGCATTTAATTAATTTGAGTAAAGCATTTAATTAATTTAAGAGAGTAAAATAAATAAATAAATTAAATATTATAATATAAGTATATAATACAAATACAAATAATTAGAATTTTCTTAGTTTGAATTTTTCACTCATTAAGAGTGAATGTCGAATAGTCCCCGAGTTTGGGACTCATTCTCGGATGTTATGTCTCTCACTTAGGTTTATGCCAATGCACAGGGTGCGTTTTTATAAATTTTGAGGAACTTTCAGCTGGTGTCTCTACATGTTCTCCGAGTGCATACTTAGACTAAGTTTTCTTGGTCTATTTCGTGTACTTGGAGACCATGGGGAGGTGCTGCTGAAAATTTCTGAAAATAGTAGAAACGTGCTTAAGATTGGCACTAGTGAGGAGACGCATCCAGGAACGGGATAGAAGCCTAACCCCTGTAGAGTGGAGATATAAACTAGGTAAACTAAATTTCATGCTTGGACCACATTCATGATTATTCTTGATCTAATTGGGTATTTTCTTCAATTAAAGATGGATGTCGATCGGAGTTGGATGTACCGTAGGATAAAGATTGATGGGAGGGGATTAGTTGATGCGTACCGTGACGGGGTGTCTAATTTTATGAACAAAGCAATAGAACATGCTGATGATCTGAACGGAAAGATGAGATGCCCGTGTCTCAAGTGTAAGAACATGATATGGAAGACTATGATGAAGTTAAATTTGACTTATATTCACGTGGGTTTGTGGATGGGTATTCGTATGGATTCATCACGGGGAATCAGTTGAGTTTAGAGAAGACACATATAATCTTGTAGACCAATTCGGATCCACGAGGATTCACAATAACTATGATGTCGTGTGAGATGTTGTTGGATGATCGTGGCCCCACCAATATTGATCTGGGCTAAAAATGAGCATCATCGTCAGCGTGCTTGATCAACAACAAAAGCCAAATGATTCAAAGAAATGCTTTCTACAAGATGCTATCTGAATCGGGACCCCATTGTATCCTCGAAACGACAAGCACACCAGGCTTTTCTGCAGTTCTGAAGCTTTTACATTTCAAGAATGAGCATGATTTAGCAGTGAGAGAGGATTCAATGATTTGCTTGATATTTTCGGGAGTTCTTACCTAAGGATAATACTTTGCCATGAAATTACTATGAAGTGAAGAAGATGGTTAAGGGGTTGAATCTTGGGTATGAGAAGATCGATGCTTGTGAGCAGGACTGTATGTTATACTATGGGGAGGACAAAGATAAGGTGCAGTGTGATATATGCAATTTGCCTCGGTACAAAATCACAAAACGTGGGGGGAAGGAGAAACATGTTCCGAAGAAGATATTACGGTACTTTCCTCTTGCGCCGAGGTTGCAGCGTCTATTCATGTCTTCGCATACTGCACCCAGTATGCGTTGGCATAGGACAAATAAGGGATGTCGTCTCCTCGTCACCTTTTTCACCCAAAGAGATGGAGATGAGTGGAAGAATTTTGATGCTAATTTTCCATAATTTGCCGACGATGTTAGGAATGTCAGGCTTGGCATGGCTACCGATGGATTTTGTCCATTTAATAATTTTAGTCAGCCATACTCTGTTTGGCCAGTGATTATGGTAGCTTACAATCTTCCACCGTCAATGTGTGCGTGAGGATCCGTATCTTTTTCTTGACTTTACTAATACCGGGGATAAGAGTCCTACAAAAGACATCAACGTGTACCTTAGAATCGTTAGTCGATGAACTTAAGATGTTGTGGGAAAAGCAGGGGTTCGGACTTTTGATAAATCTGTCGGGACAAAATTTTTGATGAAGGCGACCTTGTTGTGGACTATCACCGACTTTTCCGGCACTTGGGATGATTAGTGGTTGGTCGACTCATGGTAAATTGTCATGTCCAATCAGATGGGGATGTGCAGGCACACAACTACGTCATGGGCGAAAAACTAGTTTCTTTGAACTGCTCAAGATTCTTTCTGCTTGAGCACAATTATAGAAAGATGTCTACACATTCAATAGAAAAATAAAAAAGAAGGGGTTGTTGGTCGCTTGTCGGCAAATGATGTATTGGGATGGCTAAATGATTTAACATTTCCACCGCTGGGAAGGAGCATGGTAAGTTGAGAGCAATAGGATACGGGAAAAAGCTCATAATTGGACACACTCGCCCATTTGGTTTGAGTTGCCATCTTTGGGTCACACTAGCACTTCATCATTGTATAGATGTTATGCATACTGAGAAAAAAATGTATTCGAGAACTTGTTTTACACCGTACTAGATACGAGTGGTAAAACAAAAGACAATGATAAATCACGTAAAGACTTGGAGGAAATGAACATCAAAGTGAATTGTGGCTCCATCCTAACAACTCAAAACCAAAAGCTCCATTTTGTCTTACCAAGCAACAAAGTTGAAAACATTTGCAAGTGGCTTAGTGCATTGAAGCTCCCGATGGATATGCTTCTAACATATCTCGATGTACTAAGGTTGAAAGCGATTAAAAATTACTTGGGGTTCAAAAGTCACGATCATCATGTATTCATGCGTAAGTTGATTCCAATTGCATTTAAATGAAGTATTACCGAGGAATATTAATGATGCATTTACCGCACTTTCAAATTTTTTTCGGGATATTTGCTTTTCATTATATAAGGTATAGTGATGTGGAGCGATGGAGAAAAAAATAGTGTTAACAATGTGTAAGCTCAAAATGATCTTACCTCCGGGGTTCTTTGATGACTCGATGGAGCATTTGCCTATTCATCTGCCATATGAACTTAAGCTTGGAGGACCGTGCAATATCGATGGATGTATCCTTTTGAGAGGTAATATCACCTACATTGTGTTATATTCATCATCTTTATATTTAACTTATCCGATATATATCACATACTTTCATATTTCGGTATATGTACGATTAAAATAAAAGTTAAAAACAAAGCTCGTGTAGAGGGTTCTATAGTTTGACGCTTATACGGAGGAAGAGCTTGTCACTTTCGCTTCGTTATACTTTGATGATGTAGTCTCAACGAAGCACAACCAATCGTTTAAGTCGAAATGAGGTCGTCGATCGATCCCCAAATGCGCGTGATTGATGAGTTGGTTGTATTCACTTATCCGCCAAACCATTTGGACATGAGACGAAGACTTACCTAACCGATAAAGATTTAAAGATTGTATCTACATATGTGCTTCTTCATATGCACAAGTATCGTCGTACATCAAGTATGTATTATTTCAAGTTAAAAATGATTTTTCTTACCTTAATCAAATAATTAAACAATTGCCATATTATTGTACGCAGTTCATTCAATTGGAATCGCATGCTTCTAACCCGGGGTTGACTACATCACGAGATGGAAGCATTCACTAATGACAATTTCCATCGGTGGTTTAAGAGAAGGGTTGAAGAAGAGAACGATTATGAGCGTTTTAGAGATGTCATTTTAGGCCCGTATAAACTTATTAGTTCATTTCCGAGTCAGATCGTGAATGGGTATAGATTAAAGGTTGATGACTTGAATGAATTGACATCGATCAACTCTAGCGTTATTGTCATTGTTGGGAAGTTGTTATGGAGATTCGAGTCCAATTACTATGGAAGATTAAAGGAAGTTGGTTGTGCTCAATTATCCGGTGCTAAAAAGGTCGTTACATTTAAGTGTCATTGGTTTGATCTTCGCAAAGGGTGTTAAAGTTGATCGTAATAGAATCGTCACAAAGAGATATAAAATCGAATTTATACATCGATGATGTATTTGTGTTAGTTAACCAAGCAACTCAAGTGTACTACGCCCTAATGTCGTAAATTATAGAACCCACGTATACAATTGTCACAACGAAGACTCGATCATTTACTATAGAGTCCATATTTACTTGAAGTCGACGATGTCTCCAAAGAAGACTAGCTATATACGGGTAATACATTTACTATAATAAATATTATTTATGATAATATTACGTAATTTATATGATGATACACTCCCACTAGTACTAGCAAAGCAGATCGAGTCTTTGGGTTACTGAGGATACCAAATTATACACCGCCAGGAGGTATAATATTTTTAGTTTATTTCTTGTTTATGAATAAAGAAAACTTGCCATATTATTCATGTTATATTTATTTTTGTAGGCTCTAGCCAGCGTCTGCGTCCGAGAGCCCCCGTGGGACCATCACATACGGGCATTTGGCTTAGACGATGCTTTGTTCCAGCGTGTTATGGCTGCGGTGTCGGAGAGGTTTGAGACCGATCCGTTGTTCCATCGTCAGGACCTTCCCAGCCGTTCTCGCCTCCATCAGCTTGCGCAGGACGTTGCAGCTGGTGCCACCGCCGAGAGTACGGGTATCCCTCCGGAGCAGTGGGCCGCGATACGCGATGAGATTGTTCGGATGGTGGTTACCTTAGTCGAGGACGCGTTTGGGCCGATGTTGAGTCAGCCCTCGACTGCTCAGGTATACTATTCGTTTTAAATTCAAATATATATTCTGCATGTAATTTAATTTTCATTTAGTTATCTTTAACTGAATCATATATATGGACTAATGAGTTGCATTATATTATATCAATAGGGTGACGAGCGGACTGACGATGGTGGCGATTTTCATACTCCGAGCGTCGTACGACGCCTCACCGATGATCCTCCTCATCATAAAGGGGCTCTACTAGTTTTACTTAGTTTACATTCGTTTAATTTGTAGTTTACATTATTTTTGATGTATTAATGTAGTTTAAACCTTGGCATTTAGTTTAATTTAGCTTAATTAGATGTTTGATATACATTAGTTTAGATTAATGGGATGTTTTTGACCTTTTTACTTATCATTTAGTTGGTTTTTACATATTATCGGCTTGGTAATTGTAATTCGTGTTATTGGTTATATTGTTAGCTTGTGTATGTGTATGTGTCATTGGAGGTTATATTGTTAGCTTGTGTATGGGTATGTGTTTGTTGGAATACGTGTAGCAGTACAAGATGTGGGTTAAATCCTCGATATTGCAAAAACAAATTAAATATTAAAAAAAATCATTATTCTCGATTTAATAGTACTATTATCGGCGAAATTCAATTAAAAATAAGAACTTCCCTATTTTTGCATTCTAACACGTGTCATGATTATTACCGATCAATACTATCGATAATATTTTCATTCGGACATATAGTATCCTCGATTAAATATTCCGTCGATGATAAGGCCGTCGAGGTTAAGTATCCCGAATCGAAAGGTCGACGGACTTAATTTTGACCTCGCTTATATACTGATCGATTTTTTCGAATCGAACATTCCGTCGAAAATAATATAAACCTCGACGGAATATGCTTATTACCGATGGAATATTCCGCCTTAAATAACCCTTTTTGTTGTAGTGTTAATTACCTAACTGTTTGTTATGATCTTGAATTAAAACCGAGAATATGAGTTTTATATTAGATAATGAACTATTTGTTTGTAATGAAATTGGCATCTAAAACAAATGAGTATACCGTCACGTATATATGGTTCGATGCAAAGGAGTAAAGCATGTTCGTATATATGATATATATGAATTATTCGCTATTGCAATATTTTTGTTAGAAGTAAACCTCCCCGATACGGGTAAGCCTTATGTTAATAGCTATATAATATATCATACTATTTTAATATAACTTATTGTTATATAACATAAGTTTCTAGTGAATATAAGATATACATAACTCTTACTTGGATAAATGATAAATAATATTATATAATATTATTATAATTAAAATATATCTTTTGAGTACAAATTGAATATAGTATATTAAAATTATTGAATTTATGAAAATATAAATTGTATAAGTTCATAATTTAATTATATGTATTATATTTTATTTTGATAATTAGATCGGATTGAGGGAGTTTAGCGGGTGATATTTGGATTCGGCGAATTATTTTAGTACTATATTAAGGTACCGATTTAGTACTCTTTTAGTGATACTCTTGTTAAATTTGATTTGTTCGTTTGTTTCCTTATTTCGAATTCGGTTATGATTTCACATAATTGTTTCCTATAATTTAATTTTAAAGTTGATACATATGACTCATATTTGTACTCTTTGAATTAGGTTATCATGTTTAGTATTTATTTTTGATAATTGTAGAGCGGTACATGTTACTACCTTCTTTTTGAGACATTGTGACTAATTTGATTTGGTTCAACATGAACATATAGAACCCTTTTATTGGTATTGTGTCACACATGTCAGGACACGCCATCCATTTTATTGGTATTATGTCGCATGTGTTGTGACATGATATTTTTGTTAGAATATACCGTAGGGTATACCGAAGCTATAACCACCGTGGGGTACCACAGTATATCGTCTTAACACGAGAGACATGACACTTTTTCGTGGCGAGGTGATTAGTCCACTCTGGCGTCTCGGTTTGGGCTCTCTGAGGAAGTGGGCCATTTGGTGTTTTTGTTGTGGGAGGCGTATGGGTTAACCCTAGTTTTCTGTCATCATGATTTGTGATATTGTGCCAAACACACCTATCCGATTTGCATATATTTGGATTCGTGGTCCAATGTGTGATTTGCCTATGTGGCATTATTTTGGTTGCATGTGTGGCATCATTTGACTTGCCACCAGGCATTATTTTGACTTGCATGTGTGGCAATGTTTTGATTTGCACAGTATGGCAATGTATATTTCTGAGCTCACTCAGTATGAAATAACACCCAACCATTTGATTCAACATATTATTTCATTGTATTAGTTTTGTTTGTTTTTGTTCAGTTCAATTCATTAAGTTAGTTACTTCAGTTCATTATTTCTTTATTTTTCTATTAGTTTCGTCAATTTTGTTGATTCGGATATATTCCATTAAGATATTTGGATATTATATTTTCGTCCGTATTTACACTTGAGGCTTTGTTCAATGATTTTGTCTCAATTATTTTCGTGATATCGCTTGTATATTTGTATCCGTCTTTGGGCAATTGGCTCATCTTTGTGTTTTTCTTCCCAAGCGAGTTTGCGAGGGTGATTAAGGGCTAGTGTGATGAGAATGTTGCCTTGACCATCTAGGTTGATTAAATTTTGGTTTTGATTATTTTGATACTAGTTGGAGAATTATATTTAGTACTTCATTGATGGATATCATTATTAATATTTTGAAGTTATTAGTGCTTTGTTTACTAATTTTAAGGTTTGTTGTGTTTTGCACGTGACCTCCCTTTCTTTTCGGGAAGGGGTGTTACAATTTTGTTTTAAGTATTGATGAAAATCTATAGATATATTTGGTATATCTATACATTAACTACTAACATATCTTTTCCCTTCTCTCTCCATATAGCTTGCAATCTTAGCAAAATAGTATGGCAAAATCATGGAGTGACACCTAAGTGAGTTGGTGACCAAATGAAGAAAAAAAAACATAAGTCACATGCCCATTTCTCTACACAATAGTAGGATTCTTCCCCCCATATATTCCTCATTTTTACTTTATTTTTTAAATGCAAAATTTGCTAAATTAAATGACCATAATGCCCCTCTTTAATTGGGCTAGGATTAAGCCGATCCTTTAATTCTTTTGGGCTTGAAATTAATTAGTTTGCCTACAAATTAAAATGAATTTAGGTCTCCACAATTAAATAATTGTGCTACTAGCATACTTGCCCATTAAATTTAATATTGGGCTAGTTTAACAATTTAGTTGCTCTTAAATCAAATTATCTACAAGTCTAATGCTTAAATAAACTATTGGGCTTGTTTAAATTACTTGTCATCCTTAGTAATATTAAATCTATTATCACATGAACAATTACTCATTATTATTGATATTTACACATTCTCATCAATCAATAATATTAATTAATTTACATAACCCAATTAGACTTACCATATTCAAGTAAATTGAATATTGAATTAGGGTTTAACACCTTAAATCTATTTTTAGATTATTAAAATACTTAGGTTAGTTCACTAACTTATTTAACTTATTAGTGAGACTTCCTTTAAATATTATATCACATTATTCACATAATCACTTAATCATCCATAATATATTACGATTATTTAATATATTTATTTACAATGTACCACGTAAATTCTTGGTTATTACAGCTTTACTTTACTCCATATTTACACTAAGTTTTAAAAATAGAAAGAAATGAGAAATAAGGGAGGAAAATTTAAAGTTCTTTCTTTGTTAGCTTTTTTGATGCATAAAAATAGAGTATGAGAGAAATTTGAAACAAAAATTTTCATAGAAAAATTTCTTAAAGCTGTAAAGGTTAGAAAAAATCAATCAAAGATTTGTATATTTTTAAAGTATAAAAAATATCCTTACAATAATGTATCAAAAAATAATTTCATTAGAGTAAAATATTAATACAATATTTTAAAGGCAAAAAGATATATGCGTAACACAATATATAATTAAGCATGTGTTTAGAGAATATGTTATGTAGGGCATGATAATAGAAAAGTAGGAGTTTCACAAATAAATGCATACTAATACCGATATATATATATATATATATATATATATATTTGTATTTATTTAATATTCATTCACAACATATTTATCGAATCGGATATGCGATATTATAATCCCGAGTAAAGAACAAGTTTTATTATAAAATTATAATAATTTTTTAAAATGTTTTATTAAATAGAGTGATTACTTTTATTTTATTTTGAATTTTATAATTTAATCATATGGTTGATGATTGTGATATGTTATATTTAATATCATATTAGTTGGTAACCCGCAACGATTTGCCAATTAATTTGAATAATAAATTGTATAATTTATTAACACGATCATCATCAAAATTGATTACAAACATTATCTAACGTGAGACAACTCATTTTACATCTTGAAATGTAAACACAACATAAAAATACAAGATCATATCTTCCAAAATTTTAAGTTGTCTTTGGTCCGGTGGTCTTTATTTGGGTTTGCTTCCTTGGAATTGAGTTCTTCATCCCTATGAAATAAAAACAATGCACCAAAAATTGCAAGGCAAATATATCAAAAGATATGAGACTACCAAATATAAATAGCTAAGACCCCGAAATTTGATACTATTGGAAAAATCTTTTATCAAATAAAAGAATTTAAATAGCACTTACCTACTCACTTACACTTTATTTGAGGGCAAAATAGAATCTTTGTTTAGATGCCAAGGTATCACCAAATTTGATGAATTTTTTGTTTGAGATGCCAAGGTATGTCCAAATTTGTAATGTGAAAGTATTTGTTTCAAGGTTGAGCTACATACACATACTCCTACTAAGACCACTAAAAACTGCTCTAAAAAATTATGAGGGAATATGGCTTGCCTTATTTTGAAGAGAGTAATCTGTATAGCAAGAATAAACATTTAATTATACCACATAATCGAAGGTTAGATGCAAAAAACTCAAAAAAGTGTCATTCTGCCCAACAACCCTTGTATAAGTTTTTCATTCTGCATAAAAATATAACACACCAAAACGACAATTATTGGAAGTGTCGAGTTTGATTTCCATTTATCGTTGCATTCATGAGTCTCTCTACATAACTTAAACCCCACAAAAACCCAAACCTAAAATAAATTGATTAACGAGAAAACAAAATAAACCACAAATTCACAATTAATGAGGAAATAATTGATAAAAGTGTAGCTTAAGTAATCATCACATTAATCTGCAACAACTATCCAATAAAATAATAGTTCCCATTTCTCAAACTCTCATAAAAGCAGCAAGCAAATGGATCTCAAAATAAAAAAATCAACTTGAAATGTAACACATTACTATTAGGATCAGTTTTTAATGTCATTGTCTTGATTGTCCTTAAACCGTGATTCTTTAGGCCAATCACAAATTTCAGTCAAAAAATAAACCACCCCAAAATCACCAATCAAATTCAAGCCCCAAAATACTCATTCAGTTTCCAAAATAATTCCAAAAATAATAAAACCCACTAAAAACACATCAAATACAAAACTAAATATGGTAAATCTTTCATTTATGAAGTATAATTTGGTGAAATTGAATCAAACCTTCAATATCAAATTCAATTGTCGCTTCCATCATCATCTTCAAGATCGACACTATAATTCGATTCCTTAGCACTAATATTGAGCCATTTTCGCATAACAACTCTCGCCCGGAAGAGTCGCAGCAGTGTCAAAACCAAACAACATAATTCAACCCAATTTCTCTGCGCAATTCTAAATAAGTCAAGAAAATCCAACTACTAAAACTCGTTAAAAAGTAAAAAAAAATATGAGGAAAGAAAAAGTACCTCATGTTGATTTACTCGAGCGGTTGAGCTTCATATTTGGGTGAGATGGGGAGCAACGCTATGTAAATGGTGCAAAAATACCGACAATGAGTGAAAATAAAGATGATAATCGAAGGTTAAATGCAGAAAACACAAAAAGTTCATTATGCCCAACAACCCTTGTATAAGATTTTCGTTCTGATAAAAATATAGTACACCAAAAATGACAATTATTGAAAATAAAGCCAGAGTTTGATTTTCATTTATCGTTGCGTTCATGAGTCTCTCTACATAGCTTAAACCACACACAAAACCCAAACCTAAAATAAATTGACTAACAAAATACAAAATAAAATACAAATTCACAAAGATACCTTTGGAAACAAATAATATTCACAAAGATACGATATACAAACATGCATATATCTTTTATATATAAAAGAACATCAAAAACTAATAATGGAATTGAGACGGTACCTACCAATTTTGGTCTATATTGTCCACGACATATCATCATATCCTCGAGATAGAACCTTCTACAATTGAATCCTAAGAAATAGCACAAAAGAAGTCAAGGTAATTTATAATTTTACAAAAACAAAAAAGATTGTTGAATCAAACAATCTGATAGCATAAATGTATAAAACACACATTTATTGTAACATTTATTTTAACCTTTAACCTTCTCCGTCTCCATAACCCACGTTTGAGCCTCGATCGGGTTCATGGAACCTTTAAACTCTGGCGGTCCCACCGCCTTGAAATCTTTAAACGTAGTATTTGGTGGAGCTTAAGGTTGATTATTCATTGCTCCAACCAGTAAATTGACCAACTGCTGAACGGGATTAGCATTAGCATTATTGTTGTTATTTGTTAACTCTTCCTGAGCTGGTTGACGTTGTTGTCTTCTTCTTGGCGGCATATTTCTGTTAAAATATATGCTTATTAAATCTCTATTAAATTCTCTAAATAGTTAAGACTTAACTCAACAATTTAATATAATTATTTCACACATCATCTTAAACAACTTAATATATTTAATTCAAATCAAAAGTTTTACATCAAATGATAGCATCACTGCTATTTACATCAACTATCTTGAGATAAAGAATCCACAGGATTTAAATATTAAAATATTCCTTTGTTCATAACTACATCAGAATTTACATCTAAATACTAGACAAGTTTATCACATAAGTAAACAAATTCTATCACCGTCTGTCAAGGCGAAATAGCCTTTTTCACGCGCCTCTTCCATGATCTTCCATGATGCGCGATCTAAGCATATACGATGGAAGTCCTTCGAATCGGATGGGGTACCTTAAAACTCGATCCTCGGCCTCATCCATTGCATGATTAAGTGTAGAGTACGCCTCCCCAAGCTTCGCCTTCTTTGTATGCGATCGTCCTTGTAACAACCCAAAATTTTGGATTATCCGAATTTAGGTTTAAAGAATTAGTTATTAATAAAAGGAATTTTTATTAATACTATTATGTGTTATATGTTTATTAATCGTTCTATAACCTAGAATGATTATTAATCGGGAGGATTCGCTACGAGCTAGACCGAACGAGTAAGAATTTTTAAGACGAAAAATAAAAATTTTCGTGGAACAAAAATATTTTGGGAAAAAGACGAAATAGTAACTATTCACTTGAATGAAACCTAAGGGTTGTGGTTTTGAATAACCTAAGCCTTTTCGAGAGTTTGGTATGTCAAAATGACATTCCGTCGAAAGATTTGATGATGATATATCGTGATAAGTTAAGTAAGTTTATAAAAGTTTTTCTCGAAAAACGTAGTAAATCAGGACGAAATAAAAATGACGAAAAGTACTTGTTTTGTACTTTTCACTCGCTTATCTACGTTAGGGGAAAACGTGAAGGAAAACGCTTGACGCCAAAAAAGTTTTTTTCGTTTTTCGAAAATCCAAGAAGAATACGTAAAAGTTAATCGGTAGAAGGAAAGACGAAATATCCAAAATATTTGGATTCCGAGAATCGCAGCTTTTAAAACTGCCGAATGAAACCCGAAAAGACTTCTACTTAAACTTAAGGGCTAAGCAAACTTGAGGGCTAAGTTAACTTAGTCCTCAAGTCTTGAATAATAAGGAGGTGTGAATAGTGATTTTAGGGGTAAAATGACTATTTTGCCCCTAACCTTGAAAATCTATAAATAGGAAGCTTAATGTCATTTGAATGGGATTTTGAAAATCCTACACTTTGAGAGAGAAAGAGAGAGTTCGGATGGGGAAGAAAAGGAGAAGGAGAGGAAGGAAGGAAAAGCTAGCTTGAATGCACGCTTTGTCCGGACGGGAGGAGATTAAAGAAGAACCAGTAATCCAACCCTAGTTTCTTCTAATATTTTCTTTAAGTTTTCTATGTCAAAAACATAGCTTAATGAGAATAAGAAGTAAAAGAGATTAGTAATGATTTCATATGGTTGAAATCGTAAGAAAATGAAGAAATAAAATAAGGAATTTAGTTTATAAATTTCTTAAGCAAGTATAAGATTCGTGAGGATTTTGAGCGATCCGAATGAATATTATGAATGAGTAGGTGAATTAAGTAAGGAATGATGTTCTATAACATCAAATTCCAAGAAAAAGTAGAATCGTAATCCAAAATATTGATTAAAATGAAGAACGAACGAAGAACGCGAAAGAACACGAAGAACGTTGTTGATGGACAAATTTAAAACCAAAGATAGTGTAATTGTTGTTGATGGACAAGTTTAAAACCATCGCGTATAAGTTAGATGCTTATTGCTTGGTTAGAAAGGTAAAACGTTCATAAAGAACGGATTTAAAACTAAGCTATAACGGTTATGGCGAAAATTTCGTAAAAAAGAACGAAAATTTGAAAGTTAGTAAATGAACCCGAATATGTATGGTTTCATAAGAATGTAAGAAAACATATATAAAATGTGAGTCGTGGACTCAAGAACGAATGAATTTCGAGTTCGGATGACCGAATTACGATTTAATCTAACAAAGAACGTTAAAAACGTTAAAATGAACGAAGATCAAAGATTAAGCCAATTGAATGGCATGTTAACGGATTCAGAATGAACTTTTGTCTATGGGTAATCGAAGTACGTAAGATAAGGAAGAAAATGGCTTTGGAACGATCTTGTTCCGAGTTATAACGAAGAAGTTATGAGATTTCGAAATCGGCGTCTCAAGCTTGTAAAAGACTTAGAAAATTTTCTAGGTTTCATGCTCGGTCACAAGCCATCTGAAGTTGTGCCTTAGAGACCAATGCCGCAACACATAACAAAGGTTCGAGTACACTACAAGAGTTCACCGTAGCGCGAACCATAGTATAATTTGTGGCGCCACATGACCATGTATGCATCTGAAAATCTTCCGAGTATATGGCGTCGCAAATACTGCCCACTAAGTAAGAACTCGCTGCCAGTAGTGCCACCGGAAGAGAGGAGAGAGTAAGTCAGGTCATGCCAACAACACGAGAAAGGGAAGGGCGAAATGCCAGTACACGGGCAGCGAGCAATACCCGTAAGTGAGATTTTTATTTCTCAATTCATCGGGGATGTGCAAGAAAGAAGTATGAACATGTAGTTCAAGTAATGTAACACTTAGTCAAGTATTTTAAACCTTTAATAAAGGTTGAACGAAAAGATTAAACGAGAATAAAAGACAAAGAATATAGATGCAGGTTACGGAACCGATGTCCGGGGACCGTAGTCGCGATAAACGAACGTGAGGGATTTCTATGGTTGTGATTCCTTAGACGTTGGTTGACGATGATAATGTATAACATTTTGATGTTATGAGATGGCATTGAGAGATGAATGTAAAGCATATAAACGCTGTGAATGCAATGTTGTTGTGAAGAACGATCGGTCTTAGCATACAATGATCTGTATGGCTTCGACATTAAGAAAGAATAATGAACATGGGGTTCATGGGAGGGATAACGATGAATGCAATTAAAACCTTGAGTAAAGGTTGAGTGAGTGATTAAGAGACAAGCAACGTGAACGTCGAATACATAAACGATCCTCGTGAATCGTAGTTAAGGCGTTTACCAACGCTCTAAGTATACCCCAGTTTATATGACTTAGACGTTGACAAAGGTAGTAAGTAAGATACGAATGGTATCAAGAGAGCCGTAGCGACGGTAAATAAGATTACCGAAAGCCAAATATAAGTCGGATGAGAATGTTAGAATTAAATGTAAGCGTTGAACACTTTAACTAACATGAAGGTTGAGTGTACGCAAATATTAAACGGGTAGAACCTACACCCCGTGTATTAAGACCCGACTTTTATAAATAAAGATGAATTTTCTATAAATATTATTTTTGAATATTATGGAATAAATTTGATATAATGTTATAGTTGTGGGTAATATTTATAAATTTTGCAAAAGTAAGCAAGTTGTTATAAAATATTAGTTTGGTGGGAATAATATTCTTTTTGTCGGGGAATATTAAATGCGACGGCTCGATCATTAGTGGACCCCTGGCGGAAGTATTATCGTAGTTAAAAAACGACAAAATTATCTTCTATAAAAATAACGGCGGAGGTGTTACAATTAAAACTGTTGAACTACCCGGTGGTAAAAAAATGCGATGTCTGGTGTGGTTGCATAGTAGCACACGGTATTGATTATTGATGCTTACGAAGAAGTCACTTAGCTATACTCAATTATTACTACGATAATTCTTTGCATCATATCTCTTATATTATTGATTCAATTATTGTCACGATATCATCATCAGTAATATGTTATATTATTAATTGAGGCGACAAGTTATAAATGATTAATAATTGTTGAAAGATTAAAATGTGTTGATTAAAATAAAATGATTTGTGGTAATATTTATTCAATCCTTGATGTATATAAAGAGTCATTATGAGAGGCGTTTGTGGTAAGTTTGATTATTTTATGGGGGGCCCATATGTCATCATCTAAGAGTCTCTTCGTCAATAGTAATTACCTTTGTGAATAGTAATTACCTTTGTGAATAGTAATTACCTTCGTGAATAGTATTACCTTTGTCGATAGTAATTACCTTCGTCGATAGTAATTACCTTTGTCGATAGTATTTACCTTCTTCGATAGTAATTACCTTCATAATAGTAATTACCTACGTCGTATAGTAATTACCCTTACCTTCATCGATAATAGTAATTACCCTTCAATAGTATTGTCCTTGATATTACGAGAGTTAAGCGCCTCTTGATTGTTCGAGGTTAATTACCCCTTCATGAAATAGTAGTTGTCTCTTGATATTACGAAGAGTCATTTTGACCCTTCGTTAAGACCAAGAGCCACCCTCGGTTTTTCTATAAATAGAAAGCTCATTCCTTCATTATTTCTTACGAATCATTGAAACTCTAGAGAGAGAAAACTATAGAGAAAAAAGAAAAGTATACTACTACTTCACTTTTCCAATATTGAGTTCTTCTAAGGTAGAGAATATTATTTGTTGTACTAAATAAAGGGTGTTATTCTTTCTTATTCATGAAGAGAACTTTGTTATTCCATTGCTTATTATTCTATTGGAATAACTTAACATGTATGCATGGTTACCTATACTTGGTGACATTCTTCTATTATTACATTGGAACATCACATCTACATGTGTTTTTACCGACTGGTTTCGCCTCTTTATTATTATTACATTTGAACATCACATGCATGTGTTTTACACACGACTGGTTCCGTTCTTTATTATTATTACATTGGAACATCACATGCATGTGTTTTACAGGACTGGTTCCGTCTTTATTATTATTACATTTGGAACATCCTATGCATGTGTTTTTACATGGACTGGTTTCATCTTTATTATTATTCTGTTGGAACATCATGTTTGCATGCGTTTTCTGGGACTGGTTCCGTTTATTTTTATTTCTGTTGGAATAACTTTGCTGTCATGCGCGTCTATCGCATGCATGGTGATTTCTTTTGTTATTCCATTCTTTATTATACCCAGTTGGTTAAAACTTTGACTTCTATACTCCATGAAATTAGTAGAATATCCTTGATATTTGCGTTTCATCCAATATCTTTTCATGGAAATATTCTTCTGATCATTCTTGAATTTTACTCTACAAAACAGTATCATGTTGACAATTTGGACGTTAATAATTCCTGGATAAAATAATTCTTGAACTTGTTTTATTGAATTCTTATATCATTGTCATCATCCTCATGTTTATATTATGTTGAAAGTCATCTGTGGCTTTGTGTGCATAGATGGACTTGGTATGATTATGACCGAGAGACTATTCGGTAATCATGGCCGTAATGTTACAAATGATGTGATAAAAATCCTCGATGGTAGTAGTGCATTGATGGACGATTGTTGGCATGATCATGACCATTAATGAATACACAACTATTCTTGGCCCGTAGTGCATGAATAATTGTGGTCGTGATACTAAAAAGAATATCCTTGGCCGTAGTGCGGGGGTGATTCGATGATGTGGAATATTTATTAAAATTGAGTCTCAAATTATAACGTGATGAAAAAACCTTTTAAATCATAAAAGATAGTAGATTTTATTTTCTACTTGACTCTTTTAATGGATTCTTTGGTTCCATTGTAGTTAAACTTGATGTTCATTATATTTTATCGGTTTAACATTTTGTTGTAGGCTAATGATAATTTATTACGCATTATCTTAGTCATAATATTTCTTCTTGAGCTAGTTGAGCTCACCCTTTCTTTCACCGTTCTCTTTGAGAAAATGAGAATATAGGCGGGACGAGTCGGGAAGCGGAGTAATGGTCCGAGGATAGCATTAGTAGTCCTCACTATTACGTGAAATAGTGTGATAATAATTGTAATGAGGACTCCTTTTGAGTTTGTATAATATCTAGTAGACAATATTTGTATTCAAACTCACGATTTATGTCGTATTGTACCACGGCATTATATTAGTAAGTTGTATTTAAATTACATACCATGTATCGACTACCCAAGATGGGTGATGTATACCTAATTTTGGGGCGTCACGGTTGGTATCGAGCTTAGGATATGATCCTGCTAAGATGTGAGAATAGTACTAGGAGGGAGAGCGGGGAATACCTTCGCTAGTATGACCTACCTAAGTTTATGTGCTATTTTATTGGTCGGTCATGGAATATAGAGATAATTTGTTACATGTCAATTAACCTTTTGTTTTGTGGCAGTATCTGAAAATGACATCTGAGAATGTTGAGAATAGCAATGGAGCACAGGCGATCGTTGATTCACCACATATCAATAATCAAGATAATGTGCATCAGGAAGGCGACAATCCTCATGCAAACAACAACACTGACCAAATGATGAATGATCAAATGTTCGAGGCTTTATGCAATTTATGCAACAATGAGAGAGAGCGCTCTCACATCCAAAAGCGTAGGTGGAAACACGGAAAACTCTCGGCGGTCACCGCTAAACAATTCAAGGAGCTGGGACCACCGGAGTTTAAGGAGAGCCAAAACCACTTACGGCGGAAGCATGGATAAAGCAGATTACCAAGATATTTGATGTCTTGGGATGCTCCGAGGAGCAAAAAGGTTCCTTTGCCGCTTTTATGTTGCTTGTGAGAGGCGATTCTTGGTGGGAATCGGTAAAAACGTACTCAACTTCTTGTCTTGAAGATATCTTGGGAGAAGTTCGAGGAGTCATTCAACGACAAATACTTTCTGAAAGTATTATTCACATGAAGGAGGTGGAGTTTATCAAGTTGGAACAAAACAATATGGCCGTGTCGCGATACGAGGCAAAATTTGCGGAGTTATCACGGTTTAATCCCACTTGGTGGATAATGAAGAGAGAATGGCGCGAATGTTTTAAGAGGTTTGAAGTCGGAGATACGTCAACATCTTATTTCTCATAAAGCGTGTTTGTATTCAGATGTTGTAAATAGGGCTCGATTAGTGGAGCGCGATAACGAGTCAACGCAACTAAAAAGAGAGCGGTAAGCAAAAATTATAATACCGGCGAGAGTAGTCATCGAGCGGTGACAACAAGCGTGGAGGGAATCAACGGGGCGGATATGGTAACCACTTGGTGGTGGTAATCGGGGCCAAAACAATAAGAATGGACATTTCAAGAAAAGGAGATTCAACAATGATGGAAAGAGCGTCAAGACCAAAGACCCGTTGTTAAGGAAGGAGAAAGACCACCTATCATATGCTTCAAATGCGGAGAGAGGGGACACATCGATCCGAATGCGCCATGCCGTCAAAAGCATGTTATAATTGTGGAAGAGAAGGTCACTTAGCTCGATTTTGTCGTTTATCAAGACAAATTCAACTAGGATGGAGGCACCAAAGGCCGTCCCGAAAAAAGTCAAAACCCAGTAGTCTGAGGGAGAGCGTTTGTTGTGACCTCCCGAGAGCAAGGAACCCGAAAGAGGTCATCACGGGTAAGCTTATCATAAACTCTAATGAAGTCTATACTTTATTTGATACTGGGTTCTACCCATTCTTTTATTTCTCCTACTTGCGCTCATCGATTAAATTTGACTCGGAGAAATTAGACTTTGACTTATCTGTGGAAACTCAGTTTGGGAGAAACCTTCATTACATCCACTTTTTTATAAGTCTTGTTTGGTTCAAATCGGTACCCTCACATTACACATCGATCTTATTTCATTAAAAATACTTGCATTTGACGTGATTCTAGGGATTGATTGGTTAACTACTTATCATGCAAAAAATTGATTGTTTTCGTAAGGTTGTTAGCTTTCATATTCCTAATCAACCTATTATGCGAATTCAAACGACCAAACCATTAAAATCAATCACGGTCATCTCAAGCCATAAAGCTATTCGTTTATTGAAAAAGCGGATGTCAAGCTTTCTTAGCTCATGTCACAGATTTTTAAACAAAAATACGTCCGTTTTTGAGCGATATTTCTATTGTTAATAAATTTCTGACGTATTCCCCGAAGAACTTCTGGCCTACCCCCAGGCGTGTGAAATTGAATTTTGTATCGACCTTGAACCCGGTACAAAACCTATTTCCAAAGCCCCATATCGAATGGCTCTATTGAACTTGAGTTAAAGACCCAACTGCAGGAATTGTTAGACATTGGCTTTATTCATCCTAGTACTTCTCCTTGGGGTGCTCTGTTCTATTCGTGAAGAAGAAAGATGGGAGTATGCGACTTTGTATTGATTATCGGGAGTTGAATCATGTCACCATCAAAAATAGGTATCCATTGCCACGTATTGATGACTGTTTGACCCGATTGCAAGGAGCCAAATTCTTTTCAAAGATTGATCTTCGTTAGGATATCACCAATTGAAGATTAGAACCGTGACATTCCAAAGACGGCTTTGAACTCGATGCGGGCATTATGAATTCCTAGTCATGTCCTTTGGATTGACTAATGCTCCTCTCGCCGCCTTCATGGATATGATGAACCGAGTATTCAAGGAATATTTAGATCACTTTGTGGTCGTCTTTATTGATGACATCCTTATTTATTCCAAAAGCCGTGAAGATCATGAGCAACACTTGAGGCTGACACTCCAAAAGCTTCGTGAATATAAGCTTTATGCCAAGTTGAAGAAATGCGAGTTACGGCTTGAAGAAGTAGCATTCCTTGGGCACGTGGTATCAAGTCATGGAATATCTGTTGACCCAAAGAAAGATTGAAGCTATTCAAAGTAGGGAACAACCTAAATCGATGACCAAAGTCGTAGCTTTCTCGGTTTAGTTTGGTTATTATCGGAGAGATTCGTGGAAGGATTTTCTCGAATCGCTACTCCATTGACTCAACTGACTCGAAAAGATACAAAGTTCGGTTGGAGCGAAGAATGTGAGAAGAGTTTTCAAGAACTCAAGAGGAGACTTATTTCAAAGACTTGTTACGACAATACCATCCGGCTCGGAGGGATTTGTCATCTCTGATGATGCTTGAGCAAAGGGTTGGGATGTGTTCTCATGCAACATGGAAAAGTTATAGCCTATGCCTCATGACAACTCAAAAGAATATGAGAGGAATTATCCTACTCATGATCTAGAGTTGGCAGCGTTGTCTTCTTACTTAAAATTTGGAGGCATTACTTGTATGGGGAGAAAGTGGAGATCTTTACGGATCATAAAAGCCTCAAATATTTCTTCACTCAAAAGGAACTCAACATGCGACAACGACGTTGGCTTGAACTGTTGAAAGATTATGATCATACCATCCAATACCATCCTCGGAAAAGAGCGTGGTAGGCGGCGCATTGAGTAGAAGATCATATGCAAGTAATCGAAGTGCGTTATTGTCAACGCAAAGGCCCATTTTGTGTGACTTGCAAAGGATGGAGATAGAGTTAAAGACTCGAGGGACGCGTGTGATGATAAGCGAGTATCTGAGTAGAAACCGACTTTAATCGATAAAGTTAAAGTTGCTCAAGCTACGGACACGAGGTGATGCGTATGAGGAAGAAAGTGCAAGAAGGTGCTATCTTGGGAAGCAAGAATCGATGAAGAAGGAATACTTGAGTCAACTCCGGACTTTGTGTTCCTAACGACCACGATTTAAAGTATAATATCATGATGGAGGCGCATGACACACCATTTGCAATCCATCTCAGGAGTACCAAAATGTATCATGATATTAAATAATACATTTTGGTGGAGCAATATGAAGAGAGAGATAGCGTTGTTTATCTCAAGGTGTCTAACTTGTCAACGAGTTAAAGCGGAGCATCAAGTACCAAAAGGTCCATTGCAACCACTTGAAATTCCGAATGGAAGTGGGAGCACATTACCATGGATTTACGTTTCTGGGTCTTCCTAAGGTTTCTCAAGGCATTGATGCGATTTGGGTCATTGTTGATAGATTGACCAAGTCTGCTCATTTCTTACCGATCACGAAAAACTTATACACTTGAACGTCTTGCTCATGTGTACATAAACGAGATTGTAAGATCGCATGGTATGCTTGGTATCCATAGTTTCGATCGAGACCCAAGATTCACTTCACGATTTTGGGTTAGTTTGCAAAAAGCTATGGGCACAGACTTACGATTTAGCTCGGCATATCATCCTCGAATGAGACGACGGACGATCGGAGAGACTATTCAAACTCTTGAAGATCTATTAAGACTCTGTGTCCTTGATTTCAAGGGAGTTGGGACAAGTTCTTACCATTGGTGGAGTTTTCCTACAACAACGATTATCAAGCAAGTATTGGCATGGCTCCATTCGAGCGTTGTATGGAAGAAAGTGTCGTTCTCCATTATCTTTGGGATGAGGTGGGTGAAAGCAACGTTGTTGGGGCCGGAGTTGATACGTATGACTACGGAAAAGATTCAAACGATCCGACAACGTATAAAAACCTCACAAAATCGACAAAAAGAGTTATCTTGATCTTCATCGAAAGGGCGTGGAATTCGATATAGGAGATCATGTGTTGTTAAGAGTTGCTCCATGGAAAGGAGTTACAAGATTTGGAAAGAGAGGAAAACTTAATCCTCGATTCATCGGTCCATTTTAATCCTCGATCGAGTAGGAATGTGGCTATAGACTCGCTTTACGCTGAATATGTCTCGTGTTCATAACGTTTTCACATATCCATATTACGTAAATATGTGAAAGACCGAACCATATTATTGAGTTAGAACCGGACGAAATAGCGGAAGATTTGGCGTATGAAGAGGTTCTGTTCAAATTTTGGATAAGAAGGAACATATTCTACGCTCCAGGTTATACCTCAAGTCAAAGTTTTGTGGAGGAACCACGATGTTGAGGAAATGACTTGGGAGTTAGAATCAAAATGAAATCAAGGTATCCTTACCTCTTGACATACCAGTCACGTACCCTAATTTCGATGGTGAAATTTCATAAGAAGGGAGGTTGTAAGACCCCACTTTATAAATAAAGATGAATTTTCTATAAATATTATTTTGAATATTATGGAATAAATTTGATATAATGTTATAGTTGTGGGTAATATTTATAAATTTTGCAAAAGTAAGCAAGTTGTTATAAAATATTAGTTTGGTCGGGAATATTCTTTTTGTCGGGGAATATTAAATGCGACGGCTCAATCATTAGTGGACCCCATGGCGGAAGTATTGTCGTAGTTAGAAAACGACAAAATTATCTTTCTATAAAAATAACGGCGGAGGTGTTACCGTTAAAAGCTGAACTACTACCCGGTGGTAAAAGTAATGCGATGTCTGGCGTGGTTGCATAGTAGCACACTAGCGGTATTGATTATTGATGCTTACGTGAGAAGTCACTTAGCTATACTCAATTATTACTCTGATAATTCTTTGCATCATATCTCTTATATTATTGATTCAATTATTGTCACATTATCATCATCATAATATGTTATATTATTAATTGAGACGACAAGTTATAAATGATTAATAATTGTTGAAAGATTAAAAATGTGTTGATTAAAAATAAAATGATTTGTGGTAATATTTATTCAATCCTTGATGTATATAAAGAGTCTCATTATGAGAGCGTTTGTGGTAAGTTTGATTATTTTATGGGGGCCCATATGTCATCATCTAAGAGTCTCTTCGTCGATAGTAATTACCTTTGTATAGTAATTACCTTTGTGAATAGTAATTACCTTTGTCGATAATAGTAATTACCTTTGTCGAATAGTAATTACCTTTGTCGATAGTAATTACCTTTGTAATATAATAGTATTTACCTTCGTCGATAGTATTACCTTCTTCATAGTAATTACCTTCGTCGATAGTAATTACCTTCTCGATAGTAATACCCTTACCCTTAATAGTAGTTGTCCTTGATATTACGAAGAGTTAAGCGCCTCTTGATTGTTCCAAAGGTTAATTACCCCTTCATGAAATAGTAGTTGTCTCTTGATATTACCAAGAGTCATTTTGACCCTTCGTTAAGACCAAGAGCCACCCTCGGTTTTTCTATAAATAAGAAAGCTCATTCCTTCATTATTTCTTACGAATTCATTGAAACTCTAGAGAGAGAAACTATAGAGAAAGAAGAAAAAGTATTATACTACTTCACTTTTCCAATATTCAGTTCTTCTAAGGTAGGGAATATTATTTGTTGTACTCGTAAAGGGTGTTATTCTTTCTTATTCATGAAGAGAACTGTTGTTATTCCATTCACTTATTATTATTCCATTGCTTATTATTCTATTGGAATAACTTTTGTTATCAACATCACATGGTTTACCTATACTTGGTGACATTCTTCTTATTATTACATTTGGAACATCACATGCATGTGTTTTACACCTACTGGTTCAAATCTTTATTATTATTCTTTGGAACATCCTCATGCATGTGTTTTACACCTTGGTTCCGCTTTTATTATTATTACTGTTGGAACATCACATGCATGTGTTTTACAGGACTGGTTCCATCTTTTATTATTATTCGTTGGAACATCACATGCGTATGCGTTTCTGTACGGACTGGTTCGATTATTTATTATTCTGTTGGAATAACTCTTCTCATGCGCTGATCTATCGCATGCATGGTGATTTCTTTTGTTATTCCATTCTTTATTATACCCAGTTGGTTAAAACTTTGACTTCTATACTCCATGAAATTAGTAGAATATCCTTGATATTTGCGTTTCATCCAATATCTTTTCATGGAAATATTCTTCGATCATTCTTGAATTTTACTCTACAAAACGAATATCATGTTGACAATTTGGATGTTAATAATTCTGGATAAAATAATTCTTGAACTTGTTTTATTGAATTCTTATATCATTGTCATCATCCTCATGTTTATATTATGTTGAAAGTCATCTGTGGCACATGGTGCATAGATGGACTTGGTATGATTATGACCGAGAGACTATTCGGTGTAATCATGGTAATGTAATGTTACAAATGATGTGATAAAAATCCTCGATGGTAGTAGTGCATTGATGGACGATTGTTGGCATGATCATGACCATTAATGAATACACAACTATTAACGGCTTTGGTAGTGCATGAATAATTGTGGTCGTGATACTAAAGAATATCCTTGGCGAGTAGTGCGGGGGGTGATTCGATGATGTGGAATATTTATTAAAGTTTGAGTCTCAAATATATATAAAGATGAAAAACCTTTTAAATCATAAAAGATAGTAGATTTTATTTTCTACTTGACTCTTTTAATGGATTCTTTGGTTCATTGTAGTTAAACTTGATGTTCATTATATTTTATCGGGTTTAACATCTTTTGTAGGCTAATGATAATTTATTACGCATTATCTTAGTCATAATATTTCTTCTTGAGCTAGTTGAGCTCACCCTTTCTTTCACCGTTCTCTTGAGAAATGAGAATATAGGCGGGACGAGTCGGGGAGCGGAGTAATGGTCCGAGAGGATAGCATTAGTAGTCCTCACTATTACGTGAAATAGTGTGATAATAATTGTAATGAGGACTCCTTTTGAGTTTGTATAATATCTAGTAGACAATATTTGTATTCAAACTCACGATTTATATCGTATTGTACACGACAGTTATATTAGTAAGTTGTATTTAAATTACATACCATGTATCGACTACCCAAGATGGGTGATGTATACCTAATTTTGGGGCGTCGAAAGCGATTCAATAAGATAAGATGTTGTTGTAAAGTAAAAGGCAAGTTTCCTAACTTCATTCATATTCTAAATGAATGCTAGTTTCTTAAACTTCTCGGATGTTGAACTTGAGGAGTTATGTATATGTGAAAATGTGCGATATTTGTACAAGGTGGTAAACGATGAGGCCTTGTGGCCTGAATGTGAACACTTCAAAGTTTTCTATGAGATGAATTATTCTATGTTTGAACTGCTCAATAAAAGAATGTTCTATTTACACATGAACCGTTATTGTTAAGTGTGTGCTATTGATTCTAGCCGAATGAATGAATATGAAAGATAGTAGAGAATGAAAGTATTTCAAAGTGAATGTGATTAATGTTTTAAAATGATAGGAATCGAAATTATTCCTATTGTTCAAGCTGCTTATAACCTTTGTTCTATTTATAGAAGTTCCAAAGAATGTTAAACTCTTGAAGTTGTATGTTCAATCATTATAACTTGTTGGGCAATTGAATGCTCACACTTGCTTTAAATGAAAAACATTTTCAAATAACGATGTTAGAAGAACTTAAGGATCCTATAGATCAAGCTAATTCAGATCCGGATGAAGTGCCATTCAAAATGTGAATGAGCGAGAAGATCAAGTGAAGACTTATAATGTAGAAAAGTGAAAATTAAACTATAGACTAGTTTAATGAACTGTATGTATCCTTAGTGGCGGATAAAAGTCACTCTTGTAAGATGAAAGGAATAATGTAATTATTATTATTTGTAATGAGGAAGGTTATAAGATTTCCAAAACCTGGGATTTGAGAATGTATGTTATTATATTTCAAAGATATAATGATGTATGTTGGATGAATGATGTACTCGTGACGTCACGCAAATCCAGTGTGTGAAGATAGAATCGGATTTCGGGGCATTACATCCTCTTCTCGCAAGATCTAAAGCGACGTGACTTGAACAAATTTTAAAATTTCATTTCGAACATTCTAGAGATGGTCATGTACTGCCATCATTATTATTTCTTCGTATGATCATGGTATTGGTACCAGCTGACTGAGACTTGAGTCATACAGCAGATGTATCAGTAGAGAGAATTTGCGATTCATGAAAAATCGCAGTAACATGCCAATTTCTACCAATTTCTTATTTTCTACACTTATTTAGACATACCCACATGATATAATTCATACATAATCACTACCCAACATTTATATAATGATTTTAACCCATTAAAACACATAATTACATAATTAAAATATGTAATTTTCAACTTGTTCTTGATGTTCTTGGAGGTTTTGAACATAAATCATGAAAATTAATACTACGGATTCGTTATAACATCAATCCGCTCATTTAAGGTTTGGTCTCTTCATATCAACATGCATAATCAAATAAGAGTGGAAATTTTACAAAAACATTTATGTTTGATATATTAAAATCACGTATAAGGCCATATATGGCCATATTCCATACTCTATAAGTTTTGAAGCGATATATACGACATGTTTTAATCATCAAGATATGGTTTACAATTTAATTTAATAAATCTTTTATCTTTATAGTTTAAATAATGTCACACACCTTATAAAATAAATCAATTATCTTATTTAATTTAATTTAAATAAAATATAATAATTTCTCATTAATTCACATAATCACAAAAATTAATTTTTATCATTTATTAATAATGTCAAATTATTAAATCTCTAATTAATTATTAAATTAATTAAAATTAATAACATTATTATTATTAAATATTTAAATTTTCATTTAATTGATAAGCTCACATAATTACATACTTTGAATAATAAAATTCTCCACATTAATTTAATAAATATAACACATATAATTAAATTAATCTACCAAATTTCATCAATTAATTATTTAATCTAATAATTAAATCATCGAAAATATTTATTTAATTGATAAATATTAAAATTAAATTACAAAATCTCGTTTGTCACATCTTTCCCCCCCCTTAAAAGGATTACATCCCCGAGAATCACGACTCGATAAATTCGACCCGTTACATTCTCCCCCCCCCTTACAAAGATTACATCCCCGAGAATCGCTTACATAATTTAAGTAAATAAATGAGGTAATTCTTCATCATATTCTCTTGAGTTCCCCGTAGCTTCTTGACGTTGTGGTTCCTCAAATTACCTTAACGAAGGTATTACTTTATTTACGAGAACTTGTTCTTTTACGTCGACAATTTGAGCAGAATTTCTTACGTAAGATAAGTCTTTTTCAAAATGTAGGGGTTCGTATTCAATTACATGCTTGTAATCGGGTTTTGTAGGGTCGTAAAAGCGAAAACATGGAAAGGCGTTGTGGACATTCTCGAGTCTTTGAGGTAAAAAAGCCTCCTCACTGACTTCTCCGATTCTTCGCGATACTTGAAATGGTCCAATGAATCTTGGGCTTAATTTTCCTTTCTTTTCAAACTTTGATCTTTCCTTCCAGGAGAGAGACCTTTAAAACACATAACTACACGATTCAAACTTCAACATTTTTTTTACGATGTGGATCGGCGTATTTCTTCATCTATCTTGAAATTGCTACTATCGTGTTCGGATCACTTTGACTATTTACTGCTGTCTGCTGTTGTACCAATTACGGCCTAACAGTAATTGTCTTTCTTGACTTCATCCCGATAAAGCGGAGTTACGCACTTTACGCAGTATAACGCTTCATAAGGCGGCATGCCCGATACTAAGCGTGGTAGCTTGTTGTTGTGTAGAACTCTCTAACGGTGAGTGATCATCCCAATTTCCTTTAAAGTCCATCACGGGCTCTTAGCATATCTTCTAATGTATACGAATGATCGTTCTTTCGCTCTGTCCATCTACATTTGAGGGTGATATCTTTGTACTCATTCGCAATTGCGTACCCATGCATTCTTCATGAAGCGTTTCCGAAAATTCGATGTAAAGCGCGGATCCCTATCGAAAACAATTGACACGGCACTCAGTGCCTCGAAACAATCTCTTTTACATATAACCTTGCCAATGATCTAAGTTGAATCGATTTTGATCGGAAGGAAGTGTGCGGATTTAAATCGATCGATCGATCGGCGATAACCCATCTTTGCGTCGTAGCCTTTACGAGTCGTCGGAAGGCCAACCACGAAGTCCATTGTAATATGTTCCCATTTCCATTACGGGATCTCCAACGGTTGTAGCAATCCACTTGGTCTCGATGTTACTTTTTCACTTTCGACGGCGGTCGGACACTTGGCAACACACATTCTGCAACATCTCGTTTTAAATTTGGCCACGAAAATGTTGTCGAAGATCTTGGTACATCTTGGTACTACTACGGGGTGAATCGAATATCGTGAACTATGAGCCTCGCTCAAAATGTCTTCCTTAATCTCTTGTCTTTGGCGGTACCCAAATTCTACTCTCAAATCTCGATATTCCTTCCTTATCCATCTTAAATCTTGGTTCGGTTCCTTGAGATATCTTCTTTTCACACCTTTTTGCATTCTTCGTCACGAAGTTGAGCCTCCTTTAACTTTATCTAGTAGAGTTGTACAGTTGCATCTGAAATAGCTTCTCATCAATTTCCATAGGATACTTCACTTCCACTCCAGTTTCTCCATTTACGAATTAGCTCCTCTGACGCGATCGACATCATCAATTTCTCCAGACCCTTTTTCTACTTAAGGCGTCGGCAACCACATTTGCCTTGCACGGATGGTATAAAATCTCACGATCGTAATCCTTAATTAATTCCAACCATCTTCTTTGGCGCATATTCAAGTCATTACGTGTAAAAATATATTTGAGACTCTTGTGGTGCATATATATTTCACACTTCTCCCCGTAGAGATAGTGCCTCCAAATTTTCAAAGCAAAAAAAACAAGCTGCGACTAACTCCTCCAGTCGTGGGTGGGATATCCTTTCTAATCCTCCTTGATTGTCGTGATGCATCACATGATGACTTTGCCATTTTGCATCGACACTGCAACCAAGTCCTTTATCGACGCATCACTATAAACAACAAAATTTCTGTATCATCAGGAAGAGATAACACAGTGTTGTACTCAACCTCTTCTTTAATTCTTGAAAGCTTTCCTCACACTTCTCGTCCAAACAAATTTCCATACGACTTTTGAGTTAAATTAGTTAGCGGAGTTGCGATCTTGGAAAAGTCTTGAATGAATCTTCTATAATATCCTGCCAATCGAAAAAACTTCTTACTTAAGCGGCGGCGTCTCGGTGATCCCGATTAATCACGGCTTCCGACTTTGGATGGATCTCTGAAATTCCATTTTTTTATCGATCACGTGCCCAAGAAATTGTACTCGTTTCGATCCAAAATTCAGCATTTTGAAAACTTGGCATACAACTTCTCCCTTCTCAATACTTCCAACGTTAATCTCAAATGCTCTTCATGTTCTTCCTTGGTTTTGAATATACCAAAATGTCATCTATAAATACCACTACTGAACTTGTCCAAAAATGGCTTGAACACACCATTCATTAGTCCCATAAATGCTGCGGGAGCATTACGTTAGACCAAATGACATTACAAAAAAAATTCGTAGTGAGTGACCATATCGTATTACGAGCAGCTTGTCTTGGTACATCCTCTGGCCTCACCTTGATTGATGATAACCACTCCTCAAATCTATCTTGGAAAAGTATCTCGCTCCTTTGATTGATCAAACAGTCATCGATCCTCGGTAATGGATATCTATTCTTAATCGTGACCTTATTCGGTTCTCTGTAGTCGATGCGAGCCGCGCATCGTTCCATCCTTCTTTTTCTGAAAAACAACACGGCGCTCCCCCCACGGCGATCGCTCGGTTGAATGTACTTCTTGTCCGGTATTCTTGTAGTTGTACCATTAATTCTTTCATCTCTCTGGTGGTGCCATTCGGTATGGTGCCTTCGATATTGGAGCGCGTTTCACGGCGCCAAATCGATCACGAAAATCTTCTCTCTCTATGGGTGGAAGTCTGGCAAATCGTTTGGAAATACGTCGTGAAGTCCCTCACTCTCGGTATCTCTTCTACTTTGGATTCTCTTTTCGATTTGTCGACTATATAAGCTAAATATCCTACTGACCTTGTCTTAACAACTTCTTCTTCTGCATCATCGTCCCGACAACTTCGCTTGTCTAGCGACTTGCTACCATAAAACACAACCTTTGGCCAGTCGTAAGGTTATCGCTTCTTTGGCAATCAATTACTGCCCGTAATTGAATAACGATCCATTCCCAATATAACGTCAAATTCCCCAAGTCGAATAGGGATAAGATCTCGTTCATGATATTACCCTTAATATCCACTCTCTGATTCTTATATACGTACTTAACATGGGATTATTCTCTATTACATAATTTCTATGTTCATGGGGTATTCCAACTCATCCTTAAGCAAATCTAAATTCTTAGCAAAGTCGCCGGATATAAAGGAACAAGTAGCACCGAATCAAATAATACATAAGCATTAATTTTATTGATCGAAATGATACGACACCACATCACGAGGCCCAACGCATCACTGCACTTGTCGTGTTGAAAGTCTGGCGGCGGTCGGTTCGGTTTGTTGCGGTTGGTCTGTGATAGTCGAAAGCGTTTCCACTTTGTTGTTTCCCGGTTTCCTCCTGATCCTGCCCTCTCCGATCCCTTCTTAGGGCGATCTCTTGCCGATGATCCTTTGAACCACAAGTGAAAGCAAGCACCCTTCTTTGGGTTAGGGCGGTTTAGGTGCTATGTGGCCTTCTGACCACAATTGTAGCACACTCTTTTTCCCTTCATACAAACTCCCGATGAGCTTTCCATGGTCGGCGCATGCTTGATTCTCTTCTTGACCTCCTTGTTGATTGATTCCCCAGATGATGAGTTGTCATTCCACCTTTTCTTGATTAAAATTACCACCTCTGTGCCACTTCCACTAGCCTTGTTTCCTCCTTCACTTTCACTCTTCTTCTTCTTCTTGATCTTGATTGTACTTGGTCACGCATCGCTTCCACCTTGACGAGGATGGCCTTTTCGATACTCGGCAAAAGTGTTTATCTGAAACATTGATACTTTACTATATACCCGGGGCTTTAGTCCTTGTTCAAATCTTCTTGCTTTTCTCTCATCATGTGTACTTGATACAGGGCGAACCTACTTAACTCGTTGAATCTAGCCGCATAATCAGTGCATCGGACATATTTCCTGCTTCAATTCGAAAATTGAACCTCCATTTGGTTCTGCGAGGTTGGTCGGGAAATACATCTCGAAAAACATCTCTTTAAATCTCTCCCAGTAATTACACCTTCACCTCCCACGAACTTTGTTTGCTTGCCACCATAGCTAGCTTGGACTTGACATAAGCGTTGCGTTGCAAAAGCGGTCTTACGGTCTTCTCTAACTCTCTAGCAACATCGAAAACCTTCTCCATCTCCATAACCCACGTTTGAGAGCCTCGATCGGGTTCATGGAACCTTTAAACTCTGGCGGTCCCACCAGCCTTGAAATCTTTAAATGTAGTATTTGGTGGAGCTTGAGGTTGATTATTCATTGCTCCGGCTAGTAAGTTAACCAATTCTTTTGAGCAGGATTAGCATTGGCGTTATTGTTGTTATTGTTTGTTGACTCTTCTTGAAAATTTGGTTGGCGTTGTTGTCTTCTTCTTGGCGGCATATTTACATTAAAAATATATGCTTATTAAATCTCTATTAAATTCTCTAAATAGTTAAGACTTAACTCAACAATTTAATATAATTATTTAACACATTATCTCAAACAACTTGATATATTTCATTCAAATCAAAAGTTTTAACATCAAGCGATAGCATCACTTTGCTATTTACATCAACTATCTGAGATAAAGAATCTACGAGTTTAAAAATATTAAAATATTCCTTTGTTCATAACTACATCGAATTTACATCTAAATACTAGATAAGTTTTTCACATAATTAAACAAATTCTATCACTTTATGCTGTCAAAGTATTTGAATAGCCTTGCTACGCTCCTCTTCCATGATGCGAGACATCGTCCTGCGATCCGGCATATACGATGGTAGTCCTTGAATTGGATGGGGTACCTCAAAAACTTCGATCTGGGCCTCATCCATTGCATGATTAAGTGTAGAGTATGTCTCCCCAAGCTTAGCCTTCTTTTCTTGCGACCATCCTCTTCTTGAGATCGGCCGACGTGACTCTCTTACCCGACCTTCCTCTGCTATGATCGGCCTTTTTCGCTTTCCTTGATTCCTTCTTCAACTTCTCTATCTCTTCGGTCTTATCTTGGTTTGACCCTTCTCGTGGACCAAATCCCATTCTACATTTCCCGATCGTGTGTGAAGTCTCAAAATCTCCTCTCCTTACGCTTCGAGAATGTCTGGGAATAATCGCCCTTTCTCGGTCGGATCCTGGACCTCATCTCTCGTAACTCTCTACGTTACGGTCGTATAATGTATGTCGTACATCTCTCGGCATCAATGGAGTCTTGGTGGAAACTCCTCTTCTTCCTCTTCTCTTCCTCTTCTTCCTCCTCGGGATCCTCCTCGGGATCGAGTCTCGGGTTCATGCTCTCCACCAACAACAGCGGTGATCAATGGAGATGACTCCTCTGTACCAAGCTGTTCCCTAACGACATGAATGTCTCTGGGCTCCTCCTCTGTGGTCTTGTAGGTACTCGGGTTCCTCCTCCCCGATTTCGACTAGTTCCTCCAACATCAGACATCCACAACAAAAAATTTCAAGTTTTAGTTACTAAGTCGTACTAGTGAGCACATAATTTAACACATAAGCACATAAAGTCTTTTATTATCTTGATGAATTACAAAAATTCATTTCTTAGAACTTCGATAAGAGTTTTCCATCACTATATTCTTTCTTCTATAAGGCTACTACTACCTAAGGTTGTTCCCCCCCACTAAGGTTCATAACCTCTGACTTTGATACCAACTTGTGACACCCCCAATCCCGGTACTTGATTCCACGGGATTTGGTGTTCCTTTATCTGAAATATCATCTATCTATCTACCCATAATAAATGCAAACCATGCAATAGATAGAAATAAAAATCTTCCCCCTTATGGGGTTACAACATCTGAATAATAAATATAATCCCGGTCATACTAACCTTAAACATACGTGCGGAAACATAAACAAATAAGTCTTAAACAACATCATTAACATAAGTCTTAAAATAAATACATCATCATATAAAAATAAAAGTCTTCATCACTTGTTAATCTTGCCCTTGCCTTTGCTAGTAGAAGGCTCGTCGGGACCTTTTCGTTCTTAAGCTACAATGTTATTATTATTACATGAGTGAGCACGATTGCCCACAAGTATAATAATGAAATAACAATATATAATAACATGCGAGTGAATCAAAGACTTACGAAATAAAAGCTCGACTTTTGAATCAAGAATGAATAACAAGAATCAAAAAGATTTACGAGGGTCATAAGACCTTGAACTATGTCCTAGGTTATCAAGGGTTATACTTGAAACCTTTAACGATCGTAAGACTATGGACTCTTCTTCTCGTACTTAGGGGATCGACCCTTAGTACCATCTTGTGCACAATATCTTAACGCTAACAGCATAAGTAAATCCCTTTCTGAGGGTTGTTCATCTCGATTTGACATTAGAGTCCGCACCAAAAGGAAGTTTGGTTTGGATAAATCAATAAGGGTTACGAAATTTAGAGCGTTCATCAACTATGGACTAGTTGAATCAATAAGGGTTCACTAGTCTAACAAGGTTCAACAATAAATGATATTTAAAATGAATAATAATCTCAATAGGTATCTGATAGAACAATTATTGTATAACGAATCATACTTTGAAAAGATAATAAATCTTTAATATAACAAATGAACTTGATTAATAATGAGAATTTACTCGATTAATTGAATAATGATAACAAGTAGGGTTAGGAAACTTGCCTCGTGCGTAGATTACACGTTAATTAAACTTGTTCCTTGATTTAATCCTACATATCATTTATGTTCACAATACCGATTAATTATAACGTAACTAATCATCAAGTTCATTCTTTTTTGTCTAACTTTGGTTATGACTATACTTAGTCAATTTATCACATTCATTGTCACATAATTTACACTTCACGAATAATAAGCTAATTATGTATTCAATAATTCAATCCACATGCAATTATATTTTTTTACATGTTAAAAATCTATTTTAACATCTCATTATACTTCTAACATATTTTATATGTTCATTAAATTAAGTTAATATCACATTGCTTAGACTTGAACATTTTAAAAAAATTCATTTTTTACGTTACGGAGAGTATATGGTGGCTTTAATTTTTTTATTTATTTATTTTATTATTTGCTGCTTTTTGCTTTGCTTTAGATCTTGTGGCTTGTGACTAGGGCTATGCTGCGTGAGTGACATTTTGATGCACGATGCGTGAGTGCGATGAGGAAGTTGGCGGCGACCAACGAAAACTCAAAATTTGAAATTCGATTCGAAAAAACACGAGAATTGAAAATTTCTACTTCAATTTCTTATTTTCACACAATTTAGACATACCCACATGATATAATTCATATATAATCATTACCCAACATTTATAGAATGATTTTAACCCATTTAAAACACATAATTACATAATTAAAATATAAATTTTCACTTTCTTCTTGATGTTCTTGAAGGTTTTGAACATAAATCATGAAAATTAATACTACTACGATTCGTTATAACACCAAATCCATTTCATTTAAAGTTTGGTCTCTTCATTTTAACATGCATAATCATATAAGAGTGTAAATTTTACAAAAAAATTTATGTTTGACATATTAAAATCACGTATAAGGGGCCATATATGCCATATTCCATACTCTATAAATTTTGAAGCAACATATATATCATATTTTATGATATTTTGATTATATGGTTTACATATATATATATATATATATATATATATATATATATAATATGATATATAACATTTAACACATATATAAACTCATAATCATACCCTTTCCCAATTACGAGAGACTTTACAAAAAACTTTGAAAGCCATTTTTATGAAAACTTAAACAACGTAAAAAAAAATTGGGTTTGAAGAATTTACCCAGTATAAGAAAGTAGAGATTATAAAGTGAGATTTTAGATTTTTTCAGATTTTTTTCTTCAATCACTCACTCTTAATCTCAATCTCAATCTCAAATTTCTCTCTCTCTCTCTTCTCTCTCTCTTTTTGCTTTTTTTAGACTTAGAAAAAAAAAAAAAAAAGAAATATATATATAATAAAAAAAAAAAGCGCGTTGTGATTGATTACCCATCATGGTTAGCTTCTAACTAATAACTCCCTTAGGGCCTTGTTTGGCTAGCAAGAATAGGTTTCAAAAAACATTTAATTTAATAAAACTCTTATACTATAGTTTAAAATAATGTCACACCCATTATAAAATAATAAATCAATATCTTATTTAATTTAATTTAAATAAAATATAATAATTTCTCATTAATTCACATAGTCACATAATTAAATTTCTCATTTATTAATTATGTCAAATTATTAAATCTCTAATTAATTATTAAATTAATTAAAATAACATTATGTTTTATTAAATATTTCTTTTAATTGATAAGCTCACATAATTACATACTTTGAATAATAAAATTCTCACATTAATTTAATAAATATAACACATATAATTAAATTAATCTATCACAATTAATTATCAATTAATTATTTAATCTAATAATTAAATCATCATCAAATTTATTTAATTCAATAAATATTAAAATTAAATTACAAAAATCTTATTCGTCAATATCTTTCCCCCCTAAAAGGATTATCCCCGAATCAAAATTAATAAATTCAACCTATTACATTCTTCTCCCTCCAAATTACCTTAACGAAGGTATTACTTTATTTACGAGAACTTGTTCTTTTCGTCGACAATTTGAACAGAATTTCTTCATAAGATAAGTCTTTTTCAAAATGTAGGGGTTCGTATTCAATTACATGCTTGTAATCGGGTTTGTAGGGTCGTAAAATAAAACATGGAAGGCGTTGTGGACATTCTCGAGTCTTTGAGGTAAGGCTACCTCATACGCGACTTCTCCGATTCTTCTCGATACTTCAAAGGGTCCAATGAATCTTGGGCTTAATTTCCTTTCTTTCCGAACTTTGATCTTTCCCTTCCGAGGAGAGACCTTTAAAACACATAACTACCCGATTCAAACTCAACATTTTTACGATGTGGATCGGCGTATTTCTTCTGTCTATCTTGAGTTGCTACCGATCTTGTTTCGGATCACTTTGACTATTTACATTGTCTGTTTGTACCAATTACGGCCTAGTAATTGTCTTTCACCAACTTCATCCCAATAAAGTGGAGTTACGCACTTTCTGTAGTATAACGCTTCATAAAGCGGCATGCCTATACTAGCGTGGTAACTTGTTGTTGTAGTCGAACTCTACTAATAGTAGGTGATCATCCCAATTTCCTTTAAAGTCCATCACACTGACTCTTAGCATATCTTCTAATGTACGAATCGTTCTTTCACTTTCTCTCTGTCCATCTGTTGAGGGTGATATGTTGTACTCATTCGCAATTGCGTACCCATGCATTCTCGAAGACGTTTCCGAAGTTTTTGATGTAAGCGCGGATCCTATCGAAAACAATTGACACCGGCACTCCGTGCCTCGAAACAATCTCTTTTTTACACATATAACCTTGCCAACCGATCTAAGTTGAATCGATTTTGATCGGAAGGAAGTGTGCGGATTTAAATCGATCGATCAACGATAACCCATCTTTACGTCGTAGCCTTTACGAGTCGTCGGAAGGCCAACCACGAAATCCATTGTAATATGTTCCCATTTCCATTCTGGATCTCTAACGGTTGTAGCAATCCACTTGGTCTCGATGTTCTTGCTTTCACTTTCGACATATAAGACACTTGGCAACACATTCTGCAACATCTCGTTTCAAATTTGGCCACCGAAATGTTGTCGAAGATCTTGGTACATCTTGGTACTACCGGGGTGAATCGAATATCGTGAACTATGAGCCTCGCTCAAAATTTCTTCCTTAATCTCTTGTCTTCGGCGGTACCCAAATTCTACTTTCAAATCTCGATATTCCTTCCTTATCCATCTTAAATCTCGGTTCGGTTCCTTGGATATCTTCTTTGTCACCTTTTTACATTCTTCATCACGAAGTTGAGCCTCCTTAACTTTATCTAGTAGAGTTGTACCGTTGCATCTTAAATAGCTTCTCATCAATCTCCATAGGATACTTCACTTCCAACTCAGGTTCTCCATTTCGAAATTAGCTCCTCCTGAGCGGTCAACATCATCAATTTCTCATGACCCTTTCTACTTAAGGCACCGGCGGCCACATTTGCTTTACCCGGATGGTATAAAATCTCACAATCGTAATCCTTAATTAATTCCAACCATCTTCTTTGGCGCGCATATTCAAATCCTTCTTTACGTGTAAAAATATATTTGAGACTCTTGTGGTCCGTATATATTTCACACTTCTCCCCGTAGAGAGATAGTGCCTCCAAATTTTCAAAGCAAAAACAACTCTGCAGCTAACTCCAAGTCGTGGGTGGGATATCCTTTCTCGTAATCCTTCAATTGTCGTGATGCATACGTACGTGATGACTTTGCCATTTTGCATCAAGACAACCAAGTCCTTTATCGCGATGCATCACTATAAACAACAAAATTTCTGTATCATCCGGGAAGAGATAACACAGTGTTGTAGACTCAACCTCTTCTTTAATTCTTGAAAGCTTTCTCTCACACTTCTCCGTCCAAACAAATTTCACGACTTTTTTCGAGTTAAATTAGTTAGCGGAGTTGCGATCTTGGAAAAGTCTTGATGAATCTTCTAATAATATCCTGCTAATCCAAGAAAACTTCAGTACTTCTTCGATGGCGTCCTCGGTGATCCCGATTAATCACGGCTTCGACTTTGGATGGATCTATAGAAATTCCATTTTTATCGATCACGTGCCCAAGAAATTGTACTCGCTTCGATCCAAAATTCGCATTTCAAAAACTTGGCATACAACTTCTCCTTTCTCAATACTTCCAACGTTAATCTCAAATGCTCTTCATGTTCTTCTTTGGTTTTTTGAATATACCAAAATGTCATCTATAAATACCACTACTGAATTTGTCCAAAAATGGCTTGAACACACCATTCATTAGTCCCATAAATGATGCGGGGAGCATTCGTTAGACCAAATGACATTACCAAAAATTCGTAGAGACCATATCGTGTTACGAATGTTGTCTTGGTACATCCTCCGGCCTCACCTTCAGTTGATGATAACCACTCCTCAAGTCTATCTTGGAAAAGTATCTAGTTAGGTTTGTAATATTCATGAACGCAAATTGCATAAAAAAAAGAAAACGTAAAAATCGTAGTTTAAAAATTTTACAAACCATATACCCGATCACCCTTTATGCACAATTATTAATTAAACGAAAAGATAAAGAATAAAATCATACCCTTGAAGATCGAGCTTCCTCGTACAAGTTCACCTCCAATCCTTTTCGCTCAACTTCAACTTGAATCCACCGGGTTTGGTTCCTTCCTTTGATCAACGTTAGCCACCCAAGTGTTTGGCCTCTGAGAGGATCCACCAAGGAAAAGAAGATTCAAGAAGAAGGGTGGTTGGCTAAAACCCTAGTTTTCTATCTCTATAGAAAAAAAACGTACTCTCCAACAATTGAATTATTACGTATGTTGTAAAAAAGTCAACAACCCCCATCACCCATAATAAGACTCTCTTATTTATAGATGTGGGCAACCCACCTTAACAATTAAGGAATTGGGTTTATTTAATTAATTAAATTCTTTTAATTAATTAAGCTCCCTAATCTTATTAGGGATAATTAATTAAACTCCTTTAACTAATTTTCCTTCCTAATCCAATTAGGAATAAATGAGAGTACTTATATTAAATTAATTCCTAAACTCTTTTAGAAATTAAAATAATAATAATAATGTAATAATATTAATAAGACTCTCTTATTAATTTATATTTAATATTTCTAAAATATTAAATAATAAATATTAAGCTATTTAATTTATTCTATCACCATAGATTAAATTAAATATACATAACATATTATTACGATTATGCCATTAACTTCTTAAATAATTATTCTTCCTTTTATGGTGTGACCCTTTTTAGGTTCTCCATATTAAACCTATTGTGAATAAATCAATTAGAATAATTCTAATCTTATTTAAATAAATAAATTAAATATTAATTTATTTAAATAAATAATATTTATTCTACAATAGGATAAGCCTCCCTAGCGATCAACGACTTTCCGTATAATATAGATTTCAACATTAATCATAAAAGAACCTTTGAGTAAATAGTTACCGTATAATTCAATCCTTCCACCATACAATGTCCCAATTAAATATAAGACATGGAATTACTTTCAAGTCTTATTTTATTTAATTATATGTATTTCGATCTTAAATGCACAACTCCAAATAATGCAAATTAGAAACTCCTTTCTAATTTCATTCTCGCTTTGCCAAGGACTACTGGGTTGTCATTTATCGAATCACATAGACATTTCTCTTCTTTTATTAGAAGTGGTAGATTCTTTATTGATCATACATTATCTCCATGTACAACTTATTATACCCAAGCATACCCTTTGATATACCCTAAGGGTCTTAAGGAATAAGTCAAAGTATAACTCATCATACACAAGATACTATGATGATCTCAAGTCCAAGGATCACTTGTACTACTATCACTACAGAAATTCCTATTGACAGCAAGCAAAGTAAAACTCCATTAGGTATTCCTTAGCGAGCCACGCTCAAAGTGAACTTATTCTCTAATAAGCACCTACATACTTGCTTTAGTGTCTCCACACAAAAATGATCATGAGATCAATCATCCTCATCCAATGAGCAAAGCAACGATGTACCAATCTATCCTGATTCACTAATCCCCAATTTAGTAATCCAACGATTGGGAACTATTTTAGTTTTAAGCTTTCTAAGAATTTAGATCTCATTAGAATGATCATCATCATTATTCTAAAAGCATTGCTTAAAACTATGGGTTTATCACATATTATAAAACAAAGATCATGTAGATAATTAAAAGCCTTTAATAAATTAATACTTTTTTATTAATAAATGAATAAGATTGTTACAAAGTATATGCTTTATCATCAAACATGATCGGCTTGTGTGTACTACTTTCAATCTCCCACTTGCACTAAAGCCAATCGCCATGGTATCTCATACTCTTCTTCTTCTAGTGACGATTATCCCGTCATTGTTGGATAAGCTTTTTTAGTTAATGGATATGTAATGTTGTTCATGAGAGTCCACTATCTCTATAGTGATTTCCCATCTTTCAATGATTCTAATAATCAAATGAAAGTGCCACAACACATGTTTAGATCCAAGATGAGACTTAGAACTATTCCTAGTTCTCAGAATGAACTTTTAATCCAAACAATCAACTTGCGCTTCATTTATAGCTATATACTTTTTGTCTTTATCACTAAACCAAAGAACTCTTTTGTTTGTTTGGAACCTTTCCAATTCACGCACCACCTGCTCAAGATAACGCTTTTACCTTAAAGTGGATTTTTCTCGTCATCTTGGTCTGTCTGAAAAACTTGAGTCTCATTAAGCCCTCTAGTTTTAATTTAGACCCACCATGAATATGATCACATCCTTAGTGCCGCTAAGCACTTTTTAAGATGTTTTTCACCGACTCATAGTGAACTTCTCCATAATATGACCGATCAACATCGTGTCTCGTATATTTCATTGCATACATGATTGTCACTCATGCGACCTCTCTTTTCGTGAGTCTGGGGGACTATTAAGAGAGACACCCACATAGCTCATCAACATGAGACATCTCTTGAGTTTGCCATGCTAAACGACTTTTTAGCATCAAATGAATATATATTCCTCGGGTTAAGTCGAGCATCCTCTTAAATCTATCTATATAGATTTATATCCCCAATTAAGATACTCTTCCAAATCATTCATGGAGGAATGTTTAGACAACTTTATCTTTACCGATTGTAGCATTGGTATGTCATTCCTTATCCGTAGTATATCAACATATAATACTAGGAATGTCACGATGCTCCCATCGACCCTTTTTTACACACACTAGGTTCATTCTTATTTTTGATAAAATCAAACTCTTTTGATTGCCTCATCAAAACGAATGTTCCATATTTGAGAAACTTGCTTCAATCCATTTCTCTCGAGTCTACAACACTTACCTCATCGTATGTAATCGATCATCATCTTCTATGATGTGTACCTCATCATCATCATCATATGATGAATCCATACCTCCTAGGTATCTTCTGGTACTATTCCGATTTACGATTCGGGTTGGGTACAATAGGTCTATCTACGTGTTCCTCTTATTTGACTTATAGTGTTTTGTGGTTCTTGAACTCTTCAAGATCTATTATCCTCCCACTAGCCCCTTTTTGATATAAACACCTTTTATCTTAGAAGGCAAATGTTTTTCAAAACAAACACCTTTTGCTAAGTAGAATTATAGAACATATACCCTAAACTTACTTTAGGATGTCCCACAAATCAGACACTTGTCAAATCTTGTCCCAAGCTTATCCTTTGAAACCTTTTCACATAAGTTGACAACCCTTTATCTTAACATACTTAAGATTAGGAATCCTCCCCGTCCATAACTTTTATGGAGTCTTGGGGCTGGATTTTTGAGGTTACCTTTTCAGATATATGCACATTTTCTAGGACATGATCCTGTAAGGATACCGGAATGTCGGTAAAATCATTATGGACCGCACCATGTCCAACAAGGTACGATTTTTCCTTTCGATACATCAATCAATTATTATGTATCGTGAGGTGTCCATTATTATGAGAAAAAAACCATTTGAGATGATCTAGAAACTTATTGCACAAGTATTTATTCCTTGATCTAATCAAAGAATCTTAATACTTTGCCAATTTGTTTCACTTCTTCAATTCTTTTGAACCTTTCAAATAATTCACACTTGTATTTCAACAAATACACACATTCAACTCTTTTTCAATGATCATCTCCTTTTCTTATACTAGTTTGTTCAATTTGCAAAATAATTTTTTTCACGTAAGTCAAGTATACAAAATCCATTAAGTAATATTCCATTTATACAAAACATTATTATTATAAATAGAACAACAATTGTTCTTAATTATAATACCAAAGATTTCATTGTCCAACAATAAAATGGAAATAATGTTTCTAACAAGAACCGAATACAATAACAACTTATCGACTTAATAGATTTGCCCGTAGGCATTGCTAAAAACTAAGTTTCTATAGCTAATGCAAGCAACCTTTGCTTCATTTTTCCACATAGGATTACTTATATTTGTTTAGCTTTCTACTTCTTCTTGGTCCTTCATAAATCTATATTTATGATAACCAAAGTCGGTATCCAATACCCAAGTAGAACCTCGACTTAAAGAAAAATTTATTTTAATCATGAACAAAATTGATTTGTAACCAAAACTTCACTAAGCTTCTTTTGTTAGCCTCTCGCAAGATGCTTCTCGCAGCTTTCTTTCCAAAGGTCCAAAGCTTATTGCAAAGGAAGCAAACTCCTTTGCTATCCGTATCGCTTTTTTGTTCTTATTATCCTTTGTTTTTGCCTTTTCTATTTACCTTCTTTGAATCGCTCTTCTTTTCGAAGATCCTTTGGCCCCTACCAAGAAGACTTGGTCTTTCTTGGTTGAAAGTGACTCTCAACATTTTTCAACATGTTAAGCAAATCAACGAGGTCGATATCTAGCTTGTTCATATGAAAAATTCACAACAATTGTGAAAGGAGTCCGGAGTGAGTGCAAGATCAAATCTTGCTCAACTCTCCATCCATGACAAAAAACCAGTTGTCTAAATTGATCAATCAAATTGATTATGTTAAGAACTTTTATCTCAGCATTATAGTGTCATCGGCCATTCTAGATCGGAAGAGCTCCTTAGATATCTCGATATCTATCAGTCCTACTTTCTCTCACCATCAACTACTTGATGTGCGGTGAATATAGTAGAGAGCATCCATAGTTTCATGCCGACGCTCAAGCTCATTACTCATGGATGCGAGCATGATGCATCGAGCCAATCAATCATCATCATCTTGCCACTTTCTAAAAGTAGCAATCTCTTCCTCGAGGCATTGTCTCGCAACCATTGCAGGATAGGCGATTATGACATATAAGATAGCTTTTCAAATGATGAGAACTATTCTCAAATTCCTTAACCAATCCGCTTAATTCTATCCGTTAATTTAGCATCTAATATGCTTCGCAAAGATGATAGTAATTTTAGACATTGTAAAATTTCTCAAAATGAATTTGTAATTAACAACATTTTAACATACATTCTTTTATTAATTACCAAAATAAATTTAGGTCTTGTTTTAAATTGGTATCTCCCACTATTTTCTTCAAACTATATTACCTCACTTATATAGTTCGCAAAAAAATAATTAAAGATTTGCTAGTGAGAATAAGGATCCCATTTCAAATGTATATAGCCTTGTGGTGACACAACAAACAAACTATATATAAATAAATAGACAACTTTTGTCAATTACATCAACTATGCAACTCCTTTTTTTTTTGCCTCTTAGATTATTTTGATCAAGTGGTGGCACATCCAATCAAAATTATCCAAGTTAAGTCCAACCTAGCACTCCATATATTCAAAAAAGAAAAATATCATCCTTGTGGTGACACAACAAAACAAAACAATATGTGTTCAATTTTCTTTATAAGCATCAAATGTGATAAATTAACATCTTAAATACTTAATACTTGCCTTGTGGTGACACAACAAACTCATATTAAATATTTAATACTCTATTAATTTTATCATGCTAGAAGGCTTACGCTCGATATTCCAAATATCTTTGAACGCTTAGGACTTAATATAAAAAAATTGAGGGGTTTGTTATTAATTTGTCTCATCTTGTTTAGCGCATATATATATATATATATATAAAATATATATATATATTAATGAACATGCAAGCATGTTTGTTTGCATAATATATATATATATATATATATAAGCATGCACATATAGAATACTATATTCTACCCGATTGATTATGGACTTTTATTCTAGTTTGTCTCACTAGAGCCACCAAGTGAACCAAAAGGTCAAACCCTAGGGGTGCAAGAAATAATATTTAAATATAACTATTACATTTAAACCCTGCTCCATTACAAACGGGTCTTCAAGCGCTCTTGTCTCTTCTTGATCTCCAATTCTTCAAAATTAATTCTAACTATTCCTATTACAAAACTATTTAAAATAAATAGAAACCTTGATCAAAAAAAGGGAAGTACATAGGAGAGAGATAGAATTTACATTAAGAAAAATTAGAGAAGACGAGGTACGCACGCATTCCCATTTAATAAAAAACCCATACATTCATGCATCCAACTAAAATAAAATCCAATCACATCGGTCAATAGTCCATAATCAATCCCATTTATTATCATACACATCATCATATATATCAATAAATAACATTCATCTCATGAATAATAAACATTTAATATATATATTGATATCATTATTTAATGGGCAAATTTAGTTAGTATAAAATCTAATTTTGAATCAAAATAAACTCCTTTATTTTAATCCAAATTTAAATCAAAATAAAACTATTTTATTTTAATTTATCCAATTTTGAATAAAATAAACTATTTTATTTTAATCAAAATCTTTAATCAAAATAAACTCTTTATTTTAATTAATTATGGAATCCAATTCCATGTAAAAAAAAAAAAAAACTTTTATTAAAGGAAACACGATTCTTTTTCTATTCACAAATAAACTCCTTTATTTTTAATAATATGAAATCTTATTTCATATTTAAATAAACTCCTTTATTTAAGGAAAAATAATTTTTTTTTCTATTCACAAATAAACTCTTTTATTTTGAATAATATGAAATCTTATTTCATATCTAAATAAACTCCTTTATTTAAAATTACTAAAAATTTTTATTTTGAATATTCAAAATAAACTCTTTTTTCCTTTATTTAATATGAAATCTTAATTCCATATCTAAATAAACTCAACTCCAATTAAGTTAAAATGAATCCAATTCAACTCTCTAATTAGTTATCATGAAATTTAAATTTTAAACTTAATTAATTAAATTTTTAATTTTAATTTTAAAATTAAAATTTAATATTAAAATAAACTTTTATTTTAAATTAAAATAAAAAATTTATTTTAATTAAAATAAACTTTTATTTTAATTATAATAATATATATATATATATATATATATATATATATATATATATATATATATATATATATATATATATATATATATATATATATATATATATATATATATATATATATATATATATATATATATATATATATATATATATATATATATATATATATATATATATATAAATAATATATATATATATATATATGTATATAATATATATATATAATATATAATTATATATATTATATATATAAATATATTAATATATATAAAATTAAATTAATTATAATTATTATATATTTATATATAAAATATTAATTTTATAAAATTTTATATATATATTATAAAAAAATTAAAATTTAATTTTAAAATTTTTTTTTTTTTTTTTTTTTTTTTTTTAAATTTTATACAATAAAATTATGCCCAATTAAATTGTTCTAAACACATATCAATATACATATCAAATTAAAACAATTAATAATTCGCATAAAGGTTTGGCTCGATGCCACCGTTAGGTTTTGTAATATTCATGAACGCAATCAAATCAAATTGCAAAAAATAAGCGCTAAACGTAAAAAATCGAGTTTAAAATTTTTTACAAACCATATACCCGATCACCCTTTATGCACAATTATTAATTAAACGAAAAAAAAGAAATAAGAATCATACCCTTGAAGATCCGAGCTTCCTCAGTACAAGTTCACCTCCAATCCTTTTTTCGCTCAACTTGAATCCACCGGGTTTGGTTCCTTCCTTTGATCAACGTTAGCCACCCAAGTGTTTGGCCTCTAGAGGTGATCCACCAAGAAAAAAGAAGAATTCAAGAAGATGGGTGGTTGGCTAAACCCTAGTTTTTCTATCTCTATAGAAAAGAGCGCATTCTCCAACAATTGGAATTATTACGATGTTGTTGTTGTAAAAGTCAACAACCACATCACCCATAATAAGACTCTCTTATATTATAGATGTGGGCAACCCACCTTAACAATTAAGGAATTGGGTTTTATTTAATTAATTAAATTCTTTTAATTAATTAAGCTCTCCTAATCTTATTAGGGATAATTAATTAAACTCCTTTAACTAATTTTCCTTCCTAATCCAATTAGGAATAAATGAGAGTACTTATATTAAATTAATTCCTAAACTCTTTTAGAAATTAAAATAATAATAATAATAATAATAATATTAATAAGACTCTCTTATTAATTTATATTTAATATTTCTAAAATATTAAATAATAAATATTAAGCTATTTAATTTATTCTATCACCATAGATTAAATTAAATATACATAACATATTATTACGATTATGCCATTAACTTCTTAAATAATTATTCTTCCTTTTATGGTGTGACCCTTTTAGGTTCTCCATATTAAACCTATTGTGAATAAATCAATTAGAATAATTCTAATTTATTTAAATAAATAAATTAAACAATTAATTTATTTAAATAAATAATATTTATTCTACAATAGGATAAGCCTCCCTGCAATCAACGACTTTCCGTATAATATAGATTTCAACATTAATCATAAAAGAACCTTTGAGTAAATAGTTACCGTATAATTCAATCCTTCCACCATACAATGTCCCAATTAAATATAAGACATGGAATTACCACAAGTCTTATTTTATTTAATTATATGTATTTCGATCCTTAAATGCACAACTCCAAATAATGCAAATTAGAAACTCCTTTCTAATTTCATTCTCGCCAAGGCCAAGGACTACTGGGTTGTCATTTATCGAATCACATAGACATTTCTCTTCTTTTAATAGAAGTGGTAGATTCTTTATCGATCATACATTATCTCCATGTACAACTTATTATACCCAAGCATACCCTTTGATATACCCTAAGGGTCTTAAGGAATAAGTCAAAGTATAACTCATCATACACAAGATACTATGATGATCTCAAGTCCAAGGATCACTTGTACTACTATCACTACAGAATTCCTATCGACAGCAAGTAAAACTCCATTAGGTATTCCTTAGCGAGCCACGCTCAAGAACTTATTCTCTAATAAGCACCTACATACTTGCTTTTTTAGTGTTCCACACAAATGATCATGAGATCAATCATCCTCATCCAATGAGCAAGCAACGATGTACCAATCTATCCGGATTCACTAATCCCCAATTTAGTAATCCAACGATTGGGAACTATTTTAGTTTTAAGCTTTCTAAGAATTTAGATCTCATTAGAATGATCATCATCATTATTCTAAAAGCATTGCTTAAAACTATGGGTTTATCACATATTATAAAAACAAAGATCATGATAATTAAAAGCCTTTAATAAATTAATACTTTTTATTAATAAATGAATAAGATTGTTACAAAGTATATGCTTTATCATCAAACATGATTGGCTTGTGTGCCGCTTTCTTGAGCGCCAAATCGATCACGAAATCTACCTCTCTATCTGGTGGAAGTCCCGCAAATCGTCCGATGAAAATTGTCATTCACGATTCTTACGATTAAGTCCCCTCACAATCTTGTATTTCTTCTACCTTCACTCTTCTTATCTTTTCATCTTGATTGTACTTGGTCACTACGTAAGCTAAGTATCCTACACCAAACCTTGTTATTAATAACTATCGCTGCATTTAGTCCTGTTCATCGCTTCGCCTACAACTCGCTTGCATCTCGTTGAATCTGAATCGACTTCTTATTCCCTATAAAAAATTGAACCTTTGGTTCTGTGAACTGGTGGAAATACATAAGAACATCTCTTTAAATCTCTTCCAATTACACCTTCACCTCCTCCACAAACTTTTTTGCTTTCAAATAAACTTCTTTCAAAGGTCTTCTAACCCCTAATCTTCTAACCCTACCAACGTCGAAAACCCTTCTCCATCTCCATAACCCATGTTTGAGCCTCGATCGAGTTCATGGAACCTTTAAACTCTGGCGGTCCCACCTCCTTGAAATCTTTAAACGTAGTATTTGGTGGAGTTTGAGGTTGATTATTCATTGCTCCAACCAGTAAATTGACCAACTGTTGAACGGGATTAGCATTGGCATTATTGTTGTTATTTGTTGACTCTTCCCGAGTTGGTTGACGTTGTTGTCTTCTTCTTGGCGGCATATTTCGTTAAAATATATGCTTATTAAATCTCTATTAAATTCTCTAAATAGTTAAGACTTAACTCAACAATTTAATATAATTATTTAACACATCATCTTAAACAACTTAATATATTTAATTTAAAATCAAAAGTTTTAACATCAAATGATAGCATCACCGCTATTTACATCAACTATCTTGAGATAAAGAATCCACGTGATTTAAATATTAAAATATTCCTTTGTTTATAACTACATCGAATTTACATCTAAATACTAGACAAGTTTATCACATAAGTAAACAAATTCTATCACTTCATGCATCAAGGTTGAATAGCCTTGCTACGCTCCTCTTCCATGATGCGAGACATCGTCCTATGATCCAGCATGTACGATGGAAGTCCTTCGAACTGGATGGGGTACCTTAAAACTCGATCCTGGGCCTCATCCATTGCATGATTAAGTGTAGAGTATGTCTCCCCATGCTTCGCCTTCTTTTTACACGACCATCCTCTTCCGCAAGATCGAGACGACGTGACTCTCTTACCCAAATTCCTCTCTATGATCGGCCTTTCGAGCTTTCCTTCAGCCTTCTTCAACTTCTCTATCTCTTCGGTCTTATCTTCTAGTTGACCCTTCTCGTGGACCAAATCCCATTCTACATTTCCTAATCGTGGTGAAGAGTCGAAATCTCCTCTCCTTACGCTTTCAAGAGTAATCTCTTGAATAATCACCCGCTTCGATCGGATCCTCAGAGACCTCATCTCGTAAATCTACGTTACGGTCAGATAATGTGTCGTACATCTCAACATCAATAGAGTCTTGTGGAAACTCCTCTTCTTCCTCTTCCTCTTCAAATTCCTCCTCGATCCTCCTCGAGATTAGTTTCGTGTTCATGCTCCCGACCAACAACGATGATCAATGGAGATGACTCCTCTCTGTACTAACTGCTCCCTAATGACATGAATGTCTCTGGGGCTCCTCCTCTGTAGGTACTCGGGTACTTCCTTCCTCTCCCAGCTTCGACTAGTTCCTCCAACGTTCGACATCCCCGACAACAAAATTTTGAGTTTTAGTTACTAAGTCGTACTAGTGAGAGCACATAATTTAACACATAAGCACATAAAGTCTTTTATTATCTTCAATGAATTTACAAAAATTCATTTCCTAGAACTCGATAAGAGTTTTTTCATCACTATGTTCTTCTTATAAGGCTACTACCTAAGGTTGTTCCCCACCTAAGGTTTATAACCTATGACTTTGATACCAACTTGTGACACCCCAAATCCGGTACTTCGATTCCACGGGACTTGGTGTTCATCAGATAAATATCATTTATCTATCTACCCATAATAAATGCAACCATGCAATAGATAGAAATAAATCTTCCCCTTATGGGTTTACAACATCCTGAATAATAAACATAATCCCGTGTCATACTAACCTTAAACATCCGTGCAAGGAAACATAAATAAATAAGTCTTAAACAACATCATTAACTTAAGTCTTAAACAGAAATACATCATCATATAAAACAACAAGTCTTCATCACTTGTTAATCTTGCCCTTGCCTTTGCTAGTAAAAGGCTCGTCAGACCTTTCATTCTTAACTGCAATGTTATTATTCCGCAAGAGTGAGCACTATTGCCCACAAGTAAAATAATGAAATAACAATGTATAATAACATGCGAGTGAATCAAAGACTTCAAATAAAAGTTCAACTTTTGAATCAAGAATGAATAACAAGAATCAAAAAGATTTCCGAGGGTCATAAGACCTTAAACTATGTCCTAGGTTATCAAGGGTTATACTTGAAACCTTTAATACCATAAAGACTATGGACCTTTCTACTCGTGCTTAGGGGATCAACCCTTAGTACCATACTATGCATAATATCTTAACGCTAACATATAAGTAAATCCCTTTGCGTTGTTGTTCATCTCGGTTTGACATTAGAGTCCGCACTAAAGGAAGTTTGGTTTGGATAAATCAATAAGGGTTACGAATTTAGAACGTTCATCAACTATGGACTAGTTGAATCAACAAGGATTCGCTAGTCTAACAAAGTTCAACAATAAATGATATTTATAATGAATAACAATCTCAATAGGTATACAATAGAACAATTATTGTATAACAAATCATACTTTGAAAAGATAGTAAATCTTTAACATAACAAATGAACTTGATTTATAAACTTGAATAATGATAACAAGTAGGGTTAAGAAACTTGCCTCGTCGTAGATTACACATTAATTAAACTCGTTCTTGATTTAAATCCTACATATCATTTATGTTCACAATACCAGTTAATTATAACGTAACTAATCATAGCAACTTCATTCTTTTTTGTCTAACTTTGGTTATGACTATACTTAGTCAATTTATCACATTCATTGTCACATAATTTACACTTCACTAATAACAAGCTAATTATGTATTCAATAATTCAATCCACATGCAATTATGTTATTTACATGTTAAGCATCTATTTTATCATCTCATTATACTTCTAACATATTTCTATGTTCTTTAAATTAAGTTACTATCACATTGGTTGACTTGAACAAATTTTAAAATTTCATTTCTAACATTACGAGAGGTATAAATATGGCGCCACTATTATACTTGGTCTTCGTATTCTTATTGCATGGCAATTACTGCTTGACTTGACTTGAGACACATGCATCTTGGGACGCGATGGGGAGATTCATGCACAGAGACTACAGATTCTTAGAAATTTGCGATTCAAAAAAAATTCGCGAAATTCGCCAATTTCTACCAATTTCTTATTTTCTACATGAATTTAGACATACCCACATGATATAATTCATACATAATCATTACCCAACATTTATATAATGATTTTAACCCATTAAAACACATAATTACAAAATTAAAATATGTAATTTTCAACGTTCTTGATGTTCTTGAAGGTTTTGAACATAAATCATGAAAATTAATACTACTGATTCGTTATAACACCGAATCCGCTCATTTAAAGTTTGGTCTCTTCAGTATCAACATGCATAATCAAATAAGAGTGAGAATTTTACAAAAACATTTATGTTTGATATATTAAAATCACGTATAAGGCCATATGGCCATATTCCATACTACTATAAGTTTTGAAAGCAACATATACGACATGTTTTATAATCTTTGAAGATATGGTTTATATAATATATATATATATATATATATATATAATCAAATATGATATAGTAACATTTAACACATATACAAACTCATAATCATACCCTTTCCCAATTACGAGACTTTACAAAACTTTGAAAGCCATATTTATGAAAACTTAAACAACGTAAAAAGCAATTTGGTTTGGAGAATTTACCCAGTATAAAGTGTAGAGTATAAAGTGTAGATTTGTAGGTTTAGATGCTTTTCTTCAATCACTCACTCTTAATCTCCTTCTCAATATCACAATTTCTCTATGATAATTTATCTCTTTTGCATTGCTTTGTTCTTAGACTTAGAAAATAGGAAATAAAGAAGACGTTGTATAAAATAAAGAACTGACGCAAGATATGGTGATTACCCATCATGGGTAACTGCTAATAACTCCATTTAGGGCCTTGTTTGGCTAGCAAGAATAGGTTTCAAAACCATTTAATTTAATAAATCTCTTATCATATAGTTTAAAAACATGTCACACCCAATTATATAATAACTCAATTATATTATTTAATTTAATTTGAATAAAATATAATAATTTCTCATTAATTCACATAATCACATAATTAATTTCTTATTTATTAATTATGTCAAATTATTAAATCTTTAATTAATTATTACATTAATTAAAATAACATTATGCTTATTAAATATTTTATTTAATTCAATAAGCTCACATAAATACATACTTTGAATAATAATTATTCTCCACATTAATTTAATTAATATAACACATATAATTAATTTAATCTACCACAATTGCATCAATTAATTATTTAATCTAATAATTAAATCATCAAAAATATTTATTTAATTCAATAAATATTAAGAATTAAATTATAAAAATCTCGTTTGTCACATAATACAGAGGAACATTTCATACTGAGACATTGATTACAAAGCCACAATAATAATAGTAACAAAAAATAATGGATGTATTAATCACAAAATACGTGAAATGGCCATTCATTAGGTTCAATATCAATTTCTCACATAAAGCAATTGAGAAACCATAAGGATTAATGTCATATCATCTTAAACTACATGACACATACATGGTTTGAAAAATGACACTCAAATTGAGACAGAGGAGGATAATAGATTACTAAGAAGCTAATAAGGTGTCAATACAAAATATCCGTCCAAAGACCAAAGGGATTGTGACTAACTTCACATGAGCCCTCACCAAACTCCATTTATCGGTACACCCTTCAAAACAATACACATGTCAAATATCAATAAGCCCATATATCATTCACACACACACAATAATGTCAAAATAAGAATATGCATTTAATTGTTAAAATTGTTGAAGTTTTAAGGGGGGTTTGAATTTAAAATGACCAATTTTGAAGATGAAAACTTCAAAACTTATTTAAATAGGAGTACAATGACATTTGGGAAAGAGAAATAGTACATTTTAAGGGAATCCATGGTGGGTGTATCGGCAACAGAGAGATCTGACTTTGGGTGATCCTGCAATTTCCATGAGAATCCTAAGCTACACAATCTAATCAATATCCTTCACAACTACAAAAATAAACAAAAATCAGGAAAAGCAAACCAACCAAATATCGGATCTAAAGCATAAACAAACACCCAAATGCAATATATATAGAGAGAAAAGGGAGAGAAAAGAGAAAAACCTTGTGAGAAAGATCGGTGGATCCAATTCCAAATTTCTAATACAAACAACCTGAAAAAGGAGGGAGTAGTAAACTATAAATAAAAAAAATGGTATTGAAATTTACCCAAGAGAATGGGTTCAATAAACATATAGCCACTAAAAACAGTAGCCTCCAAATTATTCATCCCTTGCATACATTTTGTCAACATATCAAGAAATGTGAAGCACGATTTGGTTAATTAACCACTGCAAATTGATAAATGAGGAAATTTGGGGTAGTGGAGTAAAAAGAAGGGAGAAATTTAAAAATATATTATTCTTACCTTTTTGTAGAATTTCAACAAATAGATAATGTATCTTTTTACACACCAAACTTCAAGTATCCAAAACCAAAAACCTAAAATTAGGAATTGATTCATCATCTAATCTGATGAACCCGGAAAAACTCAATTATGAAAATGTTTAAGAGTTATTACCTTTGGATGTGTCAAAACCCACGAATCGGCCACCTAATCGAGTTGGGAACTTGGAGGCATCAAATCGGTCGATGGATCCAATCCCAGATTCGTCGGAGAAGAAGCTTATCATAATATAAGCATCTACTTCATTCCCAAAAATGGAGACTAAGCTGTAAGACCCAGCTTTTATAAATAAAGATGAATTTTTCTATAAATATTATTTTTGAATATTAGGGAATAAATTTGATATAATGTTATAGTTGTGGGTAATATTTATAAATTTTGCAAAGTATGCAAGTTGTTATAAAATATTCGTTTGATGTGGAATATTCTTTTTGTTAGGGAATATTAAATGCTGATGGCTCAATCATTGGTGGACCCCAACATTATTGTCGGATTGAGAAAACGATAAAAAATATTTTTATAAAAATAACGGTAGTTATTCTGCGTTAAAAGCTGATTGAACTACCGGTGGTAAAGAAATTACATGTCTGGCATTATTGCATAGTAGCACACGGTATTGATTATTGATGCTTACGTGAGAAGTCACTCGGTATGCTCGATTATTACTTTCTGATATTTCTTTGCATCGTATCTCTTATATTATTGATTCAATTATTGTCACGGTATCATCCAGATACGACAAGTTATAAATGATTAATAATTATTGAAAGATTAAATATGTGTTATGATTTGTGGTAAGTTTGATTATTTTATGGGGGCTCAATATGTCATCATCTGAGAGTCTCTTCATCAATAGTATTTACCTTAATCTCGATAGTAATTACCCTTGTGAATAGTATTTACCTGCAACCGTCAATAGTATTTACCTTCGTTAATAATAGTAATTACCTTTACCAGACGTCGAACCACTTGTCGTTTCACATTACAGAGGCGAACCGAACCACTTGTCGTTTACATTATAGGCGTCAAACCATCGTCGTCAATCCACTTGCCTTTTCACCTGACGGTGTGCTAAGCTAGAAATCTTCTATAAATAGAGGCCTAGGGCTTCATTATTTTTCAATTCATTCGATCTATATAGAGAGAAAGTATAGAGATAATAAGAGAGAAAGAAGAATATTTTGTTTCACTACTGCTACTGCGTTATTCAATCTCCTACCAAAATGTAAGGGTGTTATTCTTTCTATTCATGAAGAGGCTATTTGTTATTCCATTGCTTATTATTACGTTGGAATAACTTTTCATATAAATGGTTTACATCCTATCTAATATACTGGTGACATTCTTCTATTATTATTCGCTGGAACATCCTTCATCTGCATGTGTTTCTACGGACCTCGGATTCCGTCTTTATTATTATTATTGGAACACATCCGCGTATGGTGTTTTACGGGACTGGTTCCGCCTCTTTATTATTCATTGGAACATCACAATATCGTGTGTTTTGCAGGACTGGTTAAAATCGTCTTTTTTATTATTCTTGCTGGAATATCCTATCATGTTTTGTGTGTTTTACACGGATCCGGTTCCATCTTTATTATTCTGGTTGGAACATCCGCTTGCGGTGTGAATTTCACACGACTGGTTTATTATTTATTATTACATTGTTGAATAACACCTGCTGCATGCGATTAGCTATCGCATGCATGGTGATTTCTTTATGTCCATTCTTTATTATACCCATTAGTTAAAACTTTAACCTTATACTCCAAAACCTAAATTAGTGGAATATCCTTGATATTTCCGTTTCATCCAATTATCTTTTCATGAAAATATTCTTCGATCATTCTTGAATTTTTACTCTTGCAAAACGGCTCATTGACTATTGATAATTTGGGCGTTAATAATTCCACGGGAAACATTTTTATTGAATTATTTAATATCATTGTCATCAATCCTCATGTTTATATTTTTTTAAAGTAAATATCTCCATTAATGAATACGATGGAATAGTAATGAATGGGTGATTCGATGATGTGAAATATTTATTAAGTGAGTCTCGCCTATCTATACCTTGATGAAAACCTTTTTAAAACCTAAAAATGATAATGTTAGACTTTATTTTCACTGCTGACTCTTTAATGGATCTGTAAGCATATTCACCGCAGCTTAAACCTTACATTGTATTTTATCGGGAGGCCAAGTTTAACATTATTGAATTATCTTGGTAGTTCATAATGATTTCTTACTGGGCCTCTTAGGGAAATGATAATATATCAAGTTGGAGCAGTCGGGGAAGCAGTTTAAGTAGTCCTCGATAGTTCATCTCTAGTAGGCGATATTTGTCATTGCTTATTGAAACTCACGATTTATACCGGCGGAGAATATCTTGTTTTTAAATTATGATGGAAAAGCCATCGGCTACGACACCCGTGTTAAGATGGGTGATAATAAGCATCTACTTCATTTCCCAAGCGGAGACTAAGTGGAGCGCGATAATAACGTCAGTCAACCTGGTTTAAAGAGAGCGGTAAGCAAAATTATAATACCAAATGAGAATAGTCAGTCATCGGTGAGCAAGACAAGCGTGAAGAGGGAATCAGCAAATGTATATGGTAACCACTTGGTGGTAATGAGGCAAAACAATAAGAATGGACATTTCAAGAAAAGGAGATTCAACAATGATGGAAAGCGTCAACCAACACCCATTGTTAAGGAAGGAAAAGACCACCTATCATATGCTTCTAAAATGCGGAGGAGAGGGACACATCGATCCAAAGCTGCGTCATGTTGAGTCCAAAGCATGTTATAATTGTGGAAGAAGGTCACTTAGCTCTCGATTTTGTGCCATCAACACAAATTCAATGAGCTAGGATGGAGGCACCAAGGTCCATCCTGGAAAATTCAAACCTAGGTGGTCAAGAGGAGAGCATTTGTTGACCTCCCAAAGAGCAAGGAATCCAATGAGGTCATCACGGGTAAGCTTATCATAAACTCTAATGAAGTCTATACTTTATTTGATACCTGGTTCTACCCATTCTTTTATTTCTCCCTACCAGCGCATCGATTAAATTTGACCTCGGAGAAATTAGGGCTTTTGACTTATCTCTGTGGAAACTCATGCCGAGGGAAACCTTCATTACATCCAACTGCTTATAAGTCTTGTTTGGTTCAAATCGGTACCCTCACATTACCGTCGATCTTATTTCATTAAAATACTTGCATTTGGCGTGATTCTTGTGGATTGATTGGTTAACTACTTATCATGCAAAATTGATTGTTTTCGTAAGGTTGTTAGCTTTTCATATTCCTAATCAACCTATTATGCGAATTCAAACGACCAAACCATTAAAATCAATCACGGTCATCTCAAGCCATAAAGCTATTCGTTTATTGAAAAGCGGATGTCGCTTTTCTTAGCTCGTATCCGCAGATTTAAATAAAAATAAATGGAGTTTTAGCGATATTCTTATTGTTAATAAATTTCTGGCGTATTCCCGAAGAACTTCCGGCCTACCCAGGCGTGAAATTGAATTTTGTATCGAACCTTGAACCCTAAAACCTATATCCAAAGCCCATGTCGAATGGCTCCTATTGAACTTGTGAGTTAAAGACCCAATTGCGAGGAATTGTTGAGCATTGGCTTTATTCGTCCTAGTACTTTCTACTCGGGGTGCTCTCGTTCTGATCTTGAAGAAGAAAGATGGGGTAGTATGCTTACTTTGTATTGATTATCGGGAGTTGAATCACGTCACCATCAAAAAATAGTATCCATTGCTCCATTAGTGCAAAGGCATTGATGCGATTTGGTCGTTGTTGATAGATTGACCAAATCTCGCTCATTTCTTCGATACGAGAAACTTATACACTTGAAACGTCTTGCTTTCATTATGTACATAAACGAGATTGTAAAAAGGCACGGTGGTGATCTGGGGTATCCATAGTTTACGATCGAGACCCAAGATTCACTTCACGATTTTGGGTTAGTTGCAAAAAGCTATGGGCATGACTTACGATTTAGCTTTCGGCATATCATCCTCGAATCGGACGGACAATCGGAAGGGACTATTCAAACTCTTGAAGATCTATTAAGACTCTGTGTCCTTGATTTCAAGGGAGTTGGGACAAGTTCTTACCATTGGTGGAGTTTTCCTACAACAACAATGTTATCAAGCAAGTATTGGCATGGCTCCATTCAGGCGTTGTATGGAAGAAAGTGTCGATTCTCCGGTATCTTTGGGATGAGGTGGGTGAAGCAACGTTGTTGGGGACCGGAGTTGGTCACGTATGACTACGGAAAAGATTGAAACGATCCAAACGACGTATAAAACCTCACAAAATCGACATAAAAGAGTTATACGATCTTCATGAAAGGGCGTGGAATTCGATATAGGAGATCATGTGTTGTTAAGAGTTGCTCCATGGAAAGGAGTTACAAGATTTGGAAGGAGAGGAAAACTTAATCCTCGATTTATCGGTCCATTTTAATCCTCGATCGAGTAGGAGCGCTGGCCTATAGACTGCGCTTTCTACTTGAAGATGTCTCGTGTTCATAACGTTTTTTCATATATCATATTACGTAAATATGTGAAAGACCCGAACCATATTATTGAGTTAGAACGGACGAAATAAGCGGAAGATTTGGCGTATGAAGAGGTTCTGTTCAAATTTTGGATAAGAAAGAACATATTCTACTCGAAGGTTATACCTCAAGTCAAAAGTTTTATGGAGGAACCACGATGTTGGAAATGACTTGGGAGTTAGAATGCGAAATGAAATCAAGGTATCCTTACCTCTTGACATACCGTGTATTACCCTAATTTCGAGGAAATTTCATAAGAAGGGAGGTTGTAAGACCCGGCTTTTATAAATAAAGATGAATTTTTCTATAAATATTATTTTTGAATATTAGGAATAAATTTGATATAATGTTATAGTTGTAGGTAATATTTATAAATTTTTGCAAAGTATGCAAGTTGTTATAAAATATTACGTTTTGGATGGGGAATATTCTTTTTTGTTAGGGAATATTAAATGCGATGGCTCAATCATTGGTGGACCCTACAACATTATTGTCGGATTGAAAGCAATGAAAAATATTTTTATATAAAAATAACTTGGCCGGAGGTGTTACTTAGTTAAAGCTGTTGAACTACCGGATTACCTCTAATTCATGCAGAAGCTCTTCTTTATTATTCTCATTGGAATATCCTATCACGTGTGTTTTGCAGGATGCAGTTCCATCTTTATTATTACTGTTGGAACATCTTTCTCTCACTTGGGCGGAATTGGTGGATGCAGTTGTGTGATGAATGAGACATTTTTTCCATTCCGTTGGTTACCTCTAATGGCGGAGTTTTTGCTTGAAGTGAATTGGTGGGTGTGATGAATAGAGACATTTTTGGTAGTGGCGGAGTTTTTTGCGAAGTGGGTTGGAGGAATTAGCTCGGAGGCGAAGACTTGAAAAGGCCAAAGAGCATCATGGTGGAGAGAGAAAGAGGAAGAGTAAATGGAACTTACGGATTGCAATGAGGCTTTTTAGATTTTGAAAGGTCGATATTATAATAGGAAGAGGAAGAGGAAGATGTCGATTGTTGATTGTCGATTGAATGGAAAATTGCTCAAATGTTTTTCAAATTATTTGAGTTCACTCGGCCTGATTTAAAAATTGAAAGGCACTTATTTTTTCAATCAAGTGAGTTGACTCACCTGTTTTCAAATTATAAGAATAGCTCTTGCTGTTTTTATATATAAGATATTGAATAGTAATTTTTAATTTTCAAATTATTTATTCACTAGTTTTAATTAATTATGACAATGAATTCAAAAAGCGAAAAATATTTAAATTTAAATAATTTTTCAAATATCGAATTTGAATAATAATTTTAAAAAATTATCGAATATCAAATAGGACTATAAATAGAATAATTTTTTTCCTAATACAAATACATATATTATTAAATTTAAATTTAAATATATCCGTTTACAACATGTGTTATGTGAGTTTTGAAATAGTGTTATTCTGTAGGACAACTCACCCAACAATAAATATTCTTTCTCCATCCCATTATATCTATCTCGACGTTTAAAAATTCTTTGCAACAATTAAAAAATATTAAACATGACTCTTTTTCCTTAATAAATAAATTAACCAAACAAAAATTAATTACTCCACCACATTAAAATCTTATCAGTTCTATTTCTCTTCCAGTAGCCGGGTAGGTAAATCTGACAGTCTCTTCTCCCACCTACAAATAGTCTCAGTAGCTTTCTTTCACCTTGTCCATGTAAACTCTGATTACAAGCTGAACCGCTCTCCAACGTCGTCGTTTCAGACTCCTATGACGGCGTCACCGCCCACCGCTTTGTTCTCCCACCGGCCACCACCATCGCCGGCAATCCGGAAGTAAGACTGAGATTAAGACCATCCGGTTGTGCTCTCGCCACGTCACCGAACTCCTCTTTCTGATACGTCATATATCTGGTGGAATTATTCAGATCCTGCGATCTGAACAAGTCGATGTCATTAGCTTCAGATCCCAGTGCCGGAGCGCCAACGAAAACTCTGGCATCGAAGACAACACTCCACTCTTGAAACCAACGAGAATGTCAAGAGTTTTTTTTTCGTTTTTGAACCAGAACCGGAAGATACTAGTATTAAGAAGAAACGGTAGTATTGAAATAAAAGTGGATAATTTAGTTTTGAATTTGTAAAATGTTTATTATTTTGAGAAAAATTAAAATTCCTTAAACGTTAGATATAATGAGATAGAAGAGTAGTTATGTACTTATTTCTCAACTCTCGTGCCCCCTATTAAAATTAATTTATATTCCTTTTTTTTTCTTCTTTTTTTCTATTATAAATTTTAAATTCCCTCTCTCGTTTTTTCTCAGTCACAGTCAGTGTTACATAACACCAAATCTCCAACCCACCTGTCTTACACTTAATTTTTAAATCGAACGGCCCAAATTAATTCCATTACCAACGCGATCATAGCTGCCACGACCCAGCAAAAGCCCACTTTCTCTCTCCTCTCCGCCTCTCTCTCTCTCCTCCCATCTTCTTCCTTACTTTCTCACTCGTCTCTTCTTCTTCAAATTGAAAAAAATACCTCAAATCTAGATCCTAATCCCCTCTCTTCTCTTAAACACACACAACCATGGCCGCAGCACCATTGGCGCGTGAAGAAAACGTTTACATGGCAAAACTGGCGGAGCAAGCCGAGCGATACGAAGAAATGGTGGAATTCATGGAGAAAGTCTCCGCATCGTTGTCGGAATCGGAGGAATTGACGGTGGAGGAACGGAATCTCCTCTCGGTGGCGTACAAGAACGTGATCGGCGCACGGCGGGCGTCGTGGCGGATCATATCGTCGATCGAGCAGAAGGAAGAGAGTCGTGGGAATGAGGATCATGTGTTGGTGATCAAAGACTACAGATCGAAGATCGAAACAGAACTTTCGAATATCTGTGATGGGATTCTCAAGCTGCTTGATTCGAGGCTCATTCCTTCGGCTTCGGCTGGGGATTCTAAGGTGTTTTATTTGAAGATGAAGGGGGATTATCATCGTTATTTGGCTGAGTTTAAGATTGGAGCTGAGCGGAAAGAAGCAGCTGAGAGTACTCTTACTGCATATAAAGCTGCTCAGGTTTGAATTTTGACCGATATCTATTCTAATTTGTTGGCGAATGTTTTTTTGTTTAGTGATTTGTTGATTTATTCGTTTATTAAGTAAGCGGGAAATTGGTTTTATAGTTAAAAGTGGAATCTTAGTTTGTTAATATAAAAAGTATAATCAATTTTTATACTAAAAAATTCAAATTAAGATTAATTCAAAGTATCATTGGCTATCCAATAATGAAATAAAATAAAGGAATTTGGGAGGAAAATAAGCGGTTGATGACGGCATAATTTACTTATTTTCCGATAGCTTATTGTAGTGGATAATTTATATTGGAGTGATAGCATGATTACCAAAAATTGCTTAAACGTTTTAAAACATGGTATAACTTGGTTCTGGAACAACTATATTAGCGATCCAAAACTTTGCTTCACATCTACTTAAACTTCTATTGCACAAGAATAATTACAACTTTGTTTGGTGATTTATAAATGAGAAGCCTCCTCTTATAATAAGTCTTGGGTCAAATTGTCAAAATCAAATTTATTGGAAAGATAAGATCAACTTTTAGAATAATTTTTAAATTATTAATTATATTTACTGAACATGAGTAAATCTAGGGCATTTTATTAGAAACTTTGATATATTTCCGAAGATTTTAGGAAATGCCAACAAATGTGGACAAATGAACGGTCTTGTGAGTGATAAGTAAGCGATGAGCTGTCACAATCTAGTTGAATATACTCTTGTTTTGACACTAAACCTAGAAATAACTCAACTAGTTTTAATTATATATTAATTATTTTTACTATCTTTTTAGAAAGTTATTTTTAGCGTATCACGTTTTGAATAAACATATTTTGTGTCAACTAAACAATTCGAAAAAATCTATCCCTATTGTATTATGTACCATGAAAGTGACGTTTTATGTTTTCCGATTTCGTCTTACTCCATCAAACCACGATCTAGGTAACATTGGATGAAAGTCTTTGACGCCTCTTATACACTAGAGTTATTCCAAACTTTGAAGGACATTTAATTCAATTACTTCTCTCTAGGAAGGAAGTGTATTTTAAAGTTTTCTGCTCCTTAAGTTAGCTAGAGGAGTATCTTAAACCACAAACATTATGTAGCATAAGCAATCAATTTAGTAAGAAAAACTCTCTATTTTGCATGAAGTTTTCTCGATGTGGAATCATGAAACTTTCCCCACAATGACTATGATTTCAAGATATGTGGTTGGGGTTGTATGTTTTTCTTTTTAGGAAAAAAATATTATTGAGAAGAAATTCTTCGTTGGAGAATGATGAATTTCTTAGTCCTAACTCCTAGCAGATCATGTTTTCGTTTTTCCCTACCACTTACATGTGGACTTAATGGGGTAAACTGAGATTTTAGAGTCTCAGTTAATAGATATCTAAATTTTGAAATCATGGATCCTAGATTGAAGGAGGTCTACCAATTGAATTTTATTCTGCTCACATGAATGAAAGCTAAATAAAACATCGGAAAAATTTTGAAAAACTAAATCGATTAGGATAAATGAAATTCTATGGAACACTTTTTGGGATTTTTCTTGGAAAGTTGAGCTTGACTTGGATTTTATTTTATTTTATTTTATTTTATTTTTCAGGTCTACAATTTGAATAGAGATGAACAAAAGAATGGACAAACAAACAAACATTGGTAGAACAATGTTTCTCATATCTTTCAACAGGAGTTCTTTTCTGACTAATGGGATGTTTATTCATAATTGTTCCAATTCATTGTTCTAATTGTTGTTTCAGGTTGTAAAATAATATTATTAAGGGTAGGATTAGAAGTTAGAACTCATATTGCTAAATCCAATTCGCTTCTACCATACTGCTGAGGTATCATGTTTTTGCATTGTATTTGACCTACTATAATGAATGTGTTCTTATGATCCAGGATATTGGAAATACAGAACTTGCTCCAACACACCCAATTTGGCTTGGACTGGCTCTTAACTTCTCTGTGTTTTACTATGAGATTTTGAACTCTCCCGACCGTGCATGTAATCTTGCAAAACAGGTGAATAATTTTGAATACGATACTGCACTTTCTATTGTTGTATCCTAAATTGGGAGGAAAATGTAGAAATTTGTGAAGAACTCACTTCCATATTCATACTATAATTGTCTACGAATTTGTGAGCCAACTGGGACTATTGACCAGCTTTTGGTATGAGCTTTGAATGAACTCTTTCAAGGTAATAGGATTTGAACCTTGTGAGATTTATTGATGCTTTCCTGACTTGCTTTTACCAGGCTTTTGATGAAGCAATTGCTGAGTTGGATACATTAGGCGAGGAATCCTACAAAGACAGCACGTTGATTATGCAACTTCTTCGTGACAACCTTACCCTCTGGACATCCGATATGCAGGTATTGAATTTGTTCGAGAGTAACCTAACTCAATTTATTTTCTTTTTCTCATTTTCTATCCGGTCCTGGTTTCCTATTCTCATTGAGAGCATGAAAACAACTCCCATCAACTTTTTAAAACTACCGAATTTAAAAAATCTCTAAACAATCATGGTGGTCCAAAGTCACTGTAGCATCCCGTGGTTGGTGTCTAGGTTTCGGTCCAGCCCACCCCAAAAACCCAACCGTTATGCCAAAATTTAAGAGTAACAGCAGATATTTCGAACTGTGCTGAATAATATTTGGTTCTTGATGCAGGATGATGGGACAGATGAGATTAAGGAAGCTGCTGCTCCCAAGCCCGATGATGAACAACAGTGAGATCCAGTTATCCTCAAATTAGGGTTCCACTTCACCTCTGGTAGTTTTAATTTGGAGAAGATTATGTCTTTAATTTCATTGTTCTTCTTGTTGTCTTCATTGTTCAATTGATGAACTGCTGAATATTAATGCTCTATACATGTTTTTTCCATCCAAATGTCATCCGGAATGGTTTATTTTCTAGATGACATATATCGAGTGCCTTCGATCTATGATGGGGTTATCGCAACTTTTTTATTGTCCAGAATCTGCTCAATAGATTAATTTCCATTGTTGTCTGAATAAATTGAAGAAACAAAGTATTGTTTTCCACAATTGTTCTCTGTTTTCTGTTATTTTTTTGGGGTGAAAAATCATGTAGGATTACTGGCAATATTCAGCTTCTACGTCCTATTGTTTCTCTTCAGATTTTGTTTATTGAATAATGGTTCGAGTTTAACCCTAATTTTGAGAGAAAAAAAGAATGAAAAAAAAAAAAAAACAAAACAATTGAAATTGTCTATCAGGTGCTATCAAAGCCCAAACTTAACCAACCAGTTTTTGGCTTATATTTGGGTTCTTTCTGAAAATATACAACAATTAAAAGTAATTACATCATTAATGCATCAACAAAATAATTACACAGAGGTAATTAGGACCCATATTACAAAAATAGTATCATTTACATTAATAAGAAAATCTAAAATTAAGGAGAAATATATGTCATAAATAATAATTCAAATTCAAATATTTGGGATCTAACAACAAAAATAAATTCAAATTCAAATATTCAAATTCAAATATTCATCTCCCTCACAAACACTTTGAAATAATAGTTAACAAATAAGTAAATAAATAAAATATATGTACATATAAATTGAGTTACATTTCGCTTTTTACTTTTTTAGTGTCCATTCATGGCGAAAAGCACATACCACCTTGAAATAGAGCCCAATTTACGACATGGCTTTTTTTCGCCTTTGTCTCACTTTTAGCTACTTGAGTTCAGGCATCGTTTAGCATTCTGTTAAAACTCTAAACAAAATTTAGCACTTTCTTTCTCCTATTCAAACTTTTTCACTTCCTCTCGCAAATTAAAGTAATCAACATAAACAATGAATCAAACTACACAAAAAGGAAAGTGCGAAACGAAATATGAATGTACTTCAAAAGATGTATTCGTAAATTAGGGAAAGAACTCATGACCCGATAACGTAAAGGGATAAGAAGAAGAAGATTCGTCCTACAAAAAGTTTAAAAATAAATAGATGTAACTTTTATTGTTTTGAAATTTTTTTATGACTATTTTATTACTCACAAGTACTAAAATGGTAACCTTTGTATGAATGGTTGGCTACCAACTGCATCACATTCAAACGAAATTGGTAACTTAATAAAAGCCGAATTAGTTACCTTGATCCGAAAGTTTGGCTATCAACCGCACTATGAAAAAAAAAATTGCATGTGTGGATGTGAATTGGTTACCTTGGTATGAAGGTTTGCTTACCTTGATCTGAAAGTTTGGTTATCAACTCGCACTAAGAAAAAAATTGAAAGTGTGGAGGTTGATTTGTTACTTTGATATGACAGTTTTGTTACCTTGGTATGAAGGTTTGCTTTAAAACAACTTGATGATGACGAAGATGCACGAGCATAGCGAGGAAGATGATGGTAATTCAACGCCCTTTGCGTGTTTCATTTGTAGACAACCATTTGTGGATCTTGTTGTTACCAAGTGCAAGCATCTTAACATCATAAGTATAACAACAATCATGTTATAAAAAATTATACAGATTGGTTGACTCAAAACATATATATATATATATATATATATATATATATATATATATATATATATAGAGAGAGAGAGAGAGAGAGAGAGAGAGAGAGAGAGAGAGGAAAATATTCTATCTCCACTTAACAAGGTTGGAGATATGCAGGATAACTCGAAATCTCTTTTCAAAGAAGGAGGATCCTTGGAATTTGCGACATGACACTCATTTTTCACCACCTAGACCAAATAAATTCCTAACAAGAAAAGAAGCTTATGGTATTATAGATCCTTTTGGCGACAATGACGAGCAATAATGGTGAGTCACCTTTCGTAAAATATCGGTGGTTTGATGACGGAGGAGAGAAGAAGTTATGGGAATAATTAATCCCCTAAATTAAAGAATCCTAATTGCATACTAATTTCCTAAATTAAGAAATCCTAATTACACTAATATTGTAAATAAATATGAAAGTGTATTAATTGTGTAAATATTTTATGAGTGCTTACTATTCTTGTAATTATTTTAAAAATATAATAGAATATATAATTGTTCTATATATTTTAAGCCTAATAAAACTTAGGCTATTTCGACTGAACCAAGTTTTGGTTCGGCCCAAAGTAGTCCAATCTATAGATGGCCCAAATTTCATTGAACCCATTTCTTAAAAAGTAAACCTTATCCACTATAATAGAACTCTAAAATTAAGAGTCAAGTCCAACTATTTTAGGAATTTAAATGCAAGTAAACAAAGATGAGAAGTATTACTTTAGTTATGTACTTCTTCACTTCCATTATTACTTTCTTTTTATCCCATCTTTACCCAAATCAGATTTTTTGTCTTTCAATTCAATGGGTTTATTGAAATGTTGTTTTCATCTCTTTCAATATGGTTGAATTAGAATTTGCAATGCATCAACTATATATTACTCCATCCGTCTCATGATAAAAGTCTTTATTACTATTTTGGATAGTCCCATGTTAAATGTCCACTTACCTTTAATAACCAAACTTTTACACATTTTTTCCTATTATGCCCGTAGAATTAAATATCTCATACTTTTCTTATTCTAATTCACTCTCCATATTTAATAAGTATGGAGAGATAATATTTTGAATTGAATAGCTAGAAAGTCACTCTCTCACCTACATTGAAAATAATTAATGACATATTATTATAAGCAATTTTGTCATTTCATCCATCTTCTTAATATCGTGAAAAGTCCACCAAGACTTTTTTATTCTAGGACAGTGAGTAATTATTTGTGAATTGGGAGAGATTATTATATTATATTTTTATTAATTTAGGATAAAATTTAAACTCTCACACAACTTTGCTAACGCAAAGGTTCAAACTCTCATACATAATGGGTGGGAATAACCATTGGGCCAAAGCCCTAGGTTAATTATTAGGATTAATTACATATTTTAGTACATTTGTAGAAATAATTACAATAATGGTGCATAGATAAAATAATTACAAAAGTAATATATTTTTCCATACTTATTTATAAAATTAATACATTTGGATATCCTTTAATCATGGTCCACAATTATCTCCCTTTCTCTTCCCGTTAATTATTATTTTCTTATTCAAACACATTCAAACAATTCTCAAATCCCAATTCAAATCAAAACCCCAATTTCTTCCCAACCCAGATCATCCTTCGTTTGCCAAGCCACGTGGTGGTTATTGTCTCTTCAATGACGACCACCGCTCGTGGGGGTAACCTCGTCTGCATTCGAGATGTTCCTATGGTGAACGCTGAGAATTTGTTTCTCCGAAAGGTACAAGTTTGTTGCTTCCAGATTCGAGTTTTCGAGATACCTTGAAAATGTTGAGAGAAAAGGAAATTAAGAGACATGCTCTAGTAGAGCTTGTTGATTTTACACAATCGAGTTCTCGCAAAAATATTTGAGAGTAACCAAAAAGAAATGGTTAGGATTCCAAGCGATATATTGATCATTCCTTTGTTTTAAAGCTTCTTGATTTATTTGATTCTAAGGACCCTCGAGAACGAGAATATTTGAAAATTATTCTTCATCGCATATATGGAAAATTCATGGTGCATCGCCCATTTATTCTAAGGAATCAATAATACTCCCTCCGTCCCATAGTTATAAAAATTGATTTTCTATTTTGAGATGTCCCAATATATAGGCTACTTACTATTTATAAAATTTAGTTGGTTCATTGTTTTATTTTTACGCCTTTATAATAAATATTCAACCATTACTTTTTTTTTTTGAAGAAACAACATTCAATGTCATTATTTTTATCACCACATTTAATGTTATTGT
>CM035170.1:39218720-39299191 GCA_020205615.1 Panax quinquefolius
CACATTTTTACATGTATCTTACAATGAAAACAATCAAGATAATGATTTTGTTACCAATTAAATTATAACAAATTGTATGAAGGTAACCAATGTAGTTAATAAGTAACCATCTATATAAAACAAATCGAGTATAAAAACTACTAATAGTATGCATTAACCAAATCATCAAGATATCGATAATTAAATCCATATTAGGCGTTAAATCAACATATATCTACTTAGTAATCGAAACATAAAACATATTTTTCATTGCATTTTACAGTAAAAAACAACGAGTATAATGTGTTTGTTACCAACTAAAGACTAACAGTTGTATGAAGGTAACCAATGTAGTCAATAAGTAACCATCAATATAAAACAAACTAGTATAAAACACACTAATATTATACAAAATCATAATCACAACATTATATAAGAACCAACATATATCTATTTAGTAACTTGAACATAAACACATTTTTCATTGTATTTTACAAAGAAAAAAAACCAAGATAATGTGTTTGTTACCAACTAAAGACTAACAGTTGTATGAAGTTAACCATTGTAGCTAATAAGTAACCATAAATATAAAAAATATCACTACAAGTGTACATTAATATTATTCAACAACCAAATAAACATTATACGATTACTAATTAAATAGTATACATCAACCAATATATATAATCGATTAACTTGTTGTATGAAGGTAACCAATGCGATCGATAAGTAACCACCAATATAAAAGAAACAATTATAAAACTCAATAACATTATACAAGAACCAAATAAATACCTTACAAAGATCTAAATATATATTAGACAATAACCAAGATATATGTACTTAGTAACGAGAATATAAAAAATATTTTTACATTCATTTTACAACAAGCATAAATAACCGAATTAGACTTCATTGAATCTAACCATTTCGATAAAGACTTTGATCAATTGAGTCCTTCTTACCATCTCTTTCTAACTTATCGACATTTCTTTATTACACAAGGATCTTTGGGCCAATGCACCAAATTTTTTTCCCATATTCTTGAACGCTTCCACATACTTGGCTCCATTTCCTCAAACCTATTCACTACCATCCCTCTTGTTAAATGCTCACCTCAATCATTTGATATATAATACCTTTCCGTCTTCTTCTCTTGTTCTCGTTACAATTTGGGGAATCTATGATTTAGTTAACACAATTTTATCGAGCATGCCTTGTCAAAAGTAAATGCTCTATATATCAAAATAGCGGTTTGAACAAAGAGTCATGCTACCAACAATGTGGGACATGAGAGAGAGAAAACAAGAAAGCATACCTCGGAATCCCCAAATTAGATACAACTTTACCATCCAAGGAAGAGAATTTGTTGAAATGATGCAATGGGTCGTGGGTCAAACTCTGACTGACGACTTTTGGATTAGTTCTTGTAACATTTTACATCCAACAAAAAATTTCTTTTGCCGTATGTCGTGTGAAGGTAGAGTCTCCATGCTTTCGCATCCTTGGGGCAATCCGACCACTTGGGAAGGAAAAGGAATGATGTCAGAGCGAATTTCGTCTTCTCCGATCTGCGAGAACTAACGTGTAGGGAGTTAATGCTCCTTAATTTTAACAACGTATTATTGTGTTTCTTTATTTTTGTAATTATTTTGTGAAAGTTTTATTTTTGCAAATACTTTCTAATTGTTGTATATTAGTGTTAAGGACCCTAATTATTACTCCTCCGCTCCTAAATAAGTGTCGTTTAAGGTTTTTCCACATGGATTAAGAAAGTCATTTAATCTATCATTTAATAGTTAAAATATGTAAAATTCCATCACTACCCTTTTATGGGAAGTTGAAAACTATTAATACTAAGGGTGAGAATTTTTTGGGACAATGAGAGAAGGTAGGGGTAATATAGGAAAGTAAATAATTTATTCTCCTAGAAAGTTGTAAACGATAAATAAATTGAAACGCATTTTTTTCTTCTAAAACGTCACTTATTTAGGAATGGAGGAGTATATTTTATCATTGATATCTAGTGTTTTTAACTTTTGTAGTTGGACTATTTGGTGACGATGATGTCGAATAATTCAATATTATTTTTTCAAATAAATAAATAAAATTAATTATAAAGTGTTTGGATCGTACAACTAAATATATGTAACATAAAAAAAATAAAAAAAAAAAAAAAAAAATTAATGAGTTTGTCAAAATTAATTATCTATACTGGTCTTGATCAATACTAACCAAAGCATCAAAAGTTTGGTGTAGGGTAGAAGAATTTGGTACCAACAAAAACAAACAATAAAAAAATTGATTATCTATTTATCGATGTCATATTAATCAATTAAAACCGCTTATTTATTATTTTTTCAAATCATTTTAATCCCTACTTCATATAAAAAAATTTATTAACATTATAATGACCTTGTTTTTAAATTAAAAAATTGCAAAAGGCCGTTTCAACCAACCCATTTGCCTCATTTTCACAAATTCGACAAAAGTTTGGCGAGAAATTGGGATCTTATTGTAAAATAATTTTATTAAATTAAATAATAATAAAATTCTATTCTATGTGTTATCAAGATGGTTGTCATTGTATAACCTATTGATTTTAGAATGTCCAAGTATTTGAGCTACGTGGATGAATTAAAGTGTTTGAATTTCTAAGATGAAAATAAAAGTTTTCCGAGATTTTTTAAAAACACTATTCATCGGTATTTTGCTCTGGATATATTTTTGAATTTTAGAAATACGTAATGATGGAATAACAAGGTAAGATGGATTATGTAATAAAAATCTAGTTATGAAAATATAATATTTAAACATGACTTAATTTATAAACGTTAAGGAAGGCGAAGTAGTAATGAATAAGTAATAATGGTATGATACCTGGTATTGTACAAAGTAATGAAAACGAGTATAATACTGAAGTATTATACGAGTTTGTATGAAGGATGAAATATCGTATATAAATCCTATATGAATTAGAATACTGAAAATAATACATAAACTATATGTATATGTATTAAGTAATGTTAATGGACTTGGAAGATTAGTTAACAATTATATTCAAGTCCAAGTAGATTAACATGTTAAGGTCCAATCATTAATTAATGAACCAATTAGTGTTTATTAATGCAAAGCCCAAAGATTTAGTTGGTCCAAGCCCAAGCTAGAGTGGAATGAATTGGTTGACCCATGGGGCAAACCATATTAACATGGTTAATATGTGGTGACCAAGTAAATGTAATGATCAAGTATTAAGAGTAATGACCAAGTATTAAGAATAATGACCAAGTTAAATGAGTAATGGCCAAGCATAGGATAAGTGTTGTGATTAACAAGTAATGAATAGTAAGGAGGTGGCTTAAAGGAGGTGGGATGATTTAAAGACTAAACTACCCTAGCTTTGCAACTTCTATAAATATAGGAGGCTTACAAGCCATTTAACCCTTGTTCAAATAATCCAACATATTGCAAGTGCTTAAGTGTTAGAGAGAATAAGCTACCAATAAGTCATTTCATTTGTAAGAAGAAGAAGAAAGCTACCTTACCAAGACTACAAAAAGTAAGTCTTCTTCTCCATTATCTTCTATCTCTACCATGATAGGTTGATAAGAAAAGATGGATTAAGAAACATGAATGATAAGAAGTAAGAAGAATGTGTAAGTCAATGAACTTAAGCCACATAAGTTGACAATAAGTCATTTGAGCTTATAAAAGTTATAAACTTATTATAAGTTAACCTTGAATGTTAAGTATTAAAATATGAACTTGTAATGAGTTTATTAAGAGAAGTGAATTAAGAACTTATATGATTATATGTATCATATATACATAAGTAAAGTTATATGTGAAGAACATATAAAGTATGATGATTAAGAAACTTTAATTGTCATAAAGTCATGAATAATCAAATCTTAAGTAGTTTATAAATTGACAAGTTATAAGTTCATGAAGAATAAGTCAAAATCCAAAAATGAATATAGGTTGTTGTAATAAGTATGTTAAGATGTTCACATGATGAATGAAATTCATTTGTAATGTTGAACAAATCATAAGAAGGAAGATTCGTCGGAAATTGCACGATTGGACGATAATCGTCGAATTCGTAAAATTCTCGGAATAGAAGTCAAATTTTGCGTTTTATCACGGACCCATTGTTTTCCAATAGAGACAAGTCATATTTGGCATTTAAGAGTTGCGGACTCGAAAATGATCGGATTCCGACTTAGAACGAAGAAACGAGCGTTGAACGTTCACGAACGTTTATCGTTTTCGTTAAAAATGAACTAATAGGTAAATTTTTAGCAAACGAAGTCAAATAGATAAAATTCTTGCATAAACGCGTAGATTACGTAATTTTTGAACCGTAGGCTTTTGAACAGAGCAATTCGGACTTATAACGAAGAAGTTATGTGTCCGGAAGTTCACAAAATTCACAAACCGAAATTGTTTTACGGTGCAGAGTTGGCGCGCCAAGCGCCAACCCTAAACCAAAATGAGTCGCATCGCAAGCAACGCGAACCATAGTATATACAATTTGTGCAGCAAACTATAGTTCGATAATTTGTGCCATGCCATGCATGCACAATACGAAAATCTTCTGGAGAGTGGCGCCATGCGCACCTTATTAAGTAAGGACTCATGCCCAGCCAAGTCCTAACAATGCTATTATAAGCTCAGCATGCAATGAGATGTAAGTATAAAAAAATGGCGCGCCAGCGCCAGATCTCGAAACAAAGATAGTAATAAAGGTTTCTAAGTACAAAGAAAGGAAAGCTAATGGATTTAAAAGTAAACACAACTTAAGGAATGTAATGTAACATTGTTTAAACTTTGTTAAACCTTAAGGATGTTGTATAAAGGTTGAGATAACCTAGTCGAATATAATGTAAGGATAATGATAAACCTAATGAATAATAATGAATCTAATACACTCTTAGATTGAGATGAAGGATATGATATAGTCATATACATACTTGATTATATGAGACCTAATGTAAGGCATTATGTGATCATGTATTGTAGAGACTTGAAACGACTTGAACATAAAGTTAATATACCGTAGCAGATGCTAAAGGCAAGTATTCTAACTCTTGTCTCAGTTCAATCTGAACAAGTTTTTGAAGTTCATGTATTCTTTCGCATGAATTGAAGTATGTTGAAGTTAAAGCCAATTCCTTTGGCTAGACTTGATGTATTGATAATCTATTCATTTATTATCAAATGTTGCTATCTTTTGTCAACTACTTGATATGGTTTTCAAAAGAAGACTAAAATGTTAAACAAATGTTTTGTCGGTAAAACGACAGGCACGTGAGGTTGCCAAATGCTTAAACGTGCATACGTTTAATGGATGTAGTGTTGATCAACATAGAGTACAATAGGCTGATCACCTAGAAGTGCTCGTAAGTAATATCGGGCTTACGGACTTGCTTCCGGGTTGTCCTTTTCCAATAAAGAATGAATACTCGAGGTCTTTGACCGGAGTGAATGTTTTACTAAATATTGTTATTATTGTAAAGCATTTTGAAAGAAAAGATGAAGTGCTATTTTGAATTATCAATAGTACTTCATAACTATTGTTCAGTTATTGAAGATATACGATTTGTATGTGTCAAGCATGTTGTTATTAAATTGTTATACTTGCTGAGCTAGTCATGCTCACTCTTGCTTGAACCATATAAATGCAGCTAAGACTGAACGTCCCGAAGGATCGAAAAAGGATAAGGGAAAAGCTAAGGCGATTCTTACTTAATTGTCTTGTAATAGTATAGGTCTATTGTTGTAATGTAATCGATATTATGACAAAGAACCTTTGTAATGGGTATAGAACACAGGAAATGTAAATATTACTTTAAATATATAGAAGTTATGTTCGTTCTTTGAGACTTTTCAATAATGAATGAATGTATGAATGTTATGCAAGATATAGCACCATCTCTCGGGGTTGGAAGATAAAAGCCCGGATTTGGGGGCGCCATGAGTTGGTATCAAAGCTTAGGTTATAAAACTTAAGGGGAAGTAGAACCTTAAGTCATAACCTTACGAGAAAGAATAAAGAAGTAAAAGATGGAAAGTAACCTATAAAAATGCATTATATTATGTTATGTATTTCTATTTATTTTACTTGACGATATACTAATCAAACTATATTGTTTTATTGTAGATGTCGGGAGAAAAAAATATATGTATAGAGATATACATGTAGTGGCGAGGATTCGGTTAATCGGGTAGAGATACTACCAAATCCGTAGCGATGGAACCAGTTGTTGGTGACAATTGAGTCCGGAGACTCGGACGATTTAGACTACATGTCTATATTTGATGGCATGCTAGAGGAGGAAGTGGACGTGATGTCCTTTGATTAGGTTCCACCTATAGAGGAGTTGTCTATGGGGAATCAATGAAGGCACTGTTTATGTCGGTATTGGATAAGAATGTTCATTACTGCCAAGAGGTTAAGGAGTTGAAAGAGGAACTCCAAGCTGTCCGTGAGGACAAGGCTAGCATGGAGGGAATGTGGGAAGAGGAGCATGATGATAGAGTTTTAGCTAAGGACAAGGTCCGAGAGTTTGAAATTTGAAGTCTTTGAGCTCAAGTAGAGCTAAAGACTAAAATAATGAAGTTGGAGAGGATGTCCTATATACATATACATAGGAGTTCTCATGTAGATTTCCAGCAGCAGGTAGCTGTTGGGTTTGTAATATTCAAGAATGCAATCAAATTGCATAAAAAGTGCGGAAACGTGTAAAAAATCAGAGTTTAAAATTTTTACAAACCATATACCCGGATCACCCTTTATGCACAATTATTAATTAAACGAAAAAGAAAGAACAAATATCATACCCTTGAAGATCCGAGCTTCCTCGTACAAGTTCACCTCCATCCTTTTCGCATTCAACTTGAATCCACCGGGTTTGGTTCCTTCCTTTGATCAACGTTAGCCACCCAAGTGTTTGGCCTCTGAGGTGATCCACCAAGGAAGAAGAAGAATTCAAGAAGATAGATGGTTGGCTAAACCCTAGTTTTTATCTCTCTATAGAAAAGGAGCGTACTCTCCAACCATTGGAATTATAACGTAGTCTTTAATATCGATATAAGACTCCTCTTATATAGATATCAAGTAACCTATTAAAATAAGGTATTATTTAATTAAACTCTTTTAATTAAATGGGCTCCTAATCTTATTAGGGATAATTAATTAAACTCCTTTAATTAATTTTCCTCCTAATCCTATTAGGAATAAATGAGAGTACTTATATTAAATTAATTCCTAAACTCTTTTAGAAATTAAAATAATAATTGTAATAATATTAATAAGACTCCTCTTATTAATTTATATTTAATATTTCTAAAATATTAAATAATAAATATTAAGCTATTTAATTTATTCTATCACCATAGATTAAATTAAATATACTTAACATATTATTACGATTATGCCATTAACTTCTTAAATAATTATTCTTCATTTTATGGTGTGACCCTTTAGGTTCTCCATATTAAACCTAGGTTGTGAATAAATCAATTAGAACAATTCTAATTTTATTTAAATAAATAAATTAAATAATTAATTTATTTAAATAAATAATATTTATTCTGAATAGGGATAAGCCTCCCCTAAAGAATCAACGACTTTCCGGATAATATAGATTTCAACATTAATCATAAAAGAACCTTTGAGTAAATAGTTACCGTCAAATTAAATCCTTCCACCATACATGTCCCAATTAAATATAAGAGGCATGGAATTACTTGTCAAGTCTTATTTTATTTAATTATATGTATTTCGATCCTTAAATGCACAACTCAAAATAATGCAAATTAGAAACTCATTTCTAATTTCATTCTACCTTAACCAAGGACTACTTTGGGTTGTCATTTATCGAATCATATAGGACATTTATCTTCTTTTATTAGAAGTGGTAGATTCTTTATTGATCATATATTATCTCCATGTATAACTTGTTATACCCAAGCATACCCTTTGATATACCCTAAGGGTCTTAAGGAATAAGTCAAAGTATAACTCATCATACACAAGATACTATGATGATCTCAAGTCCAAGGATTACTTGTACTACTATCACTATAGAATTCTTATTGACAGCAAGTAAAACTCCATTAGGTATTCCTTAGCGAGCCACGCTTCGGTGAACTTATTCTCTAATAAGCACCTACATACTTGCTTTAGTGTCTCCACACAAATGATCATGAGATCAATCATCCTCATCCAATGAGCAAGCAACGACGTATGTACCAATCTATCCGGATTCACTAATCCCCAATTTAGTAATCCAATGATTGGGAACTATTTTAGTTTTAAGCTTTCTAAGAATTTAGATCTCATTAGAATGATCATCATCATTATTCTAAAAGCATTGCTTAAAACTATGGGTTTATCACATATTATAAAACAACATCATGTAGATAATTAAAAGCCTTTAATAAATTAATACTTTTATTAATAAATGAATAAGATTGTTACAAAGTATATGCTTTATCATCAAACGTGATTGGCTTGTGTGCATACTACTTTCGATGAGTCTGGGTATCAAATAGAAGCGGGACGTAATTCACACACTTATCGGTAGAGATGTTATTGCCGATTCGCCGAAAGAAAGATTTTGAGAATGCCCTACGTCGGATGTAATCTAGCAATAGTTAGAGTAGATTAGATACGTAAATATTATGTATCTAGTAGTGACGTAAAACCCTCTTTTATATAACAAAGGGTATTCTTTTGTAAATCCCAATTTTGGAAAGTAATTGCGGGATGGTAATGTAATCGGCTAAGGTGAGTAATGTAAACAATGTAGTGTTATACTACAAGTTATGAATCAATATAAGTCTTTTTATGAAATATGTTGAGTAATGAGTATGAGTTGTTGTTTTAATTATAAATAATAACAAACCAACAAGAATAAAGTAATAATGATGTATTGTTTTCTTAACGACAAAATCTTTTGCCAAGAAGGAGACAACGAAATCGGTATTAATGTTAACCAACCGGAGGGTGGTCCAGATTAATCCAATGCAGAGTTCGTTAATCATTTAACGGCTACATTTAATAGAAATCGAGGGGCTAATGTACGTGATTCCCAGGAGTAATCTGAGCTACTACGTTTAAGGACTTTAAAAGTGTAGGTCCGCCAAGTTCAAAGGAACTACGGACCTATAAAATCCCGACTTGGGTAAAAGAAATCGAGAAAGCATTTGTGATAGCAAATGTTGAGGAGGGTCAAAAGGTTGCCTTTGCAACCTATTTGATGAAGGGAGAGGCCAACTTCGGTGGGAAACCAAACTAAAGGGTATATAGAAACCTAACATGAGAGAGGTTCAGGAGATTTTCTTGAGAACTATTTTCCCACGAGTATATGCAAGGGAGAATGGAAATGAGGTTTCTTGAATTTAGACAAGGGATATGACAGTTCCCAGTATCTTTGACAAGTTTAATGAATGACATGATTTGCTCCACATCAAGTGGACACTCAAGTGAGAAAGGCTAGAAGATTGACGGGGGCTTGAAACCACAGCTCTATAACCTAATCTCTGTGTTCCAAAGTACTTCCTTTGGAACTATACTAGAAAAGGAAATAATTGCCAAAGTTGGGAATGAGGCTCTCGGCCAAGATTACCACAAGGATAAGAAAAACAAGGGTAAGGTTGATGGAGGAACCAAGACCAGGGAGCCAAAGTGGAAGTGGCAAGCGGTTAGAAGAGGAAGGGCTTTAACTTTGGGAATACCGGAGTAAAACAAGGGGACTCTAAGAGGAGAATGGAGGCCTGTAAAACTGCGGGAAGACTCACTTGGGAGTCTGTCTCAAAGGAAAGGCGATTTGTTATAACTGTGGACAGAAAGGGCACATTTCGCCTAATTGTCCAAATTCAAAGAAAAATCACGGATGTTTTGTATGTGGATCAACTGACCACATAGCAAAAGAACTGTCCAAAGAAGGGACGATGAAGGAAATAAGGGAACTAATAGCGGTAAGTTAGCTATTAGTGGTCCAAATTCAATTTGGGAAATCAATGGCCCGCACTTTTAATATGACGGTCCAAGATACGGTGGCATTAGGGGATGTAGTTGCAGGTATTACTCCAATCAACAATATAAATGCATACGTGCTATTTGATTCGGTGCTACTTGTTCGTTTATAGCATGTGATTTTGCTAGAGCGACTAGAATTATTTCTGAAAAATTGCTATACCTTTGAACATTAAGGTAGCAAACGAAGAGATAATTTCATTGAAGATATTCATAGGAGTTGTTACGTAGATGTGCGTGGTAAGTAAGTTATCGGTAGATTTAATACCGATAAAGTTAGGAGAATTGACGTAATTCTCGGAATGGATTGGTTGATTAACCATGGAGCAATTATAGATTGCCAAAAGAAATGTGTGAGTATGGGGGCGTTGAAGCAACCTCCTATAGTATTTTACGGTAGTAAATTGCTTGGACGTCCGTGTTGCCTTACAATGACACAAACTAGAAAACTTCTAAGGAAGGGGTTGTATAGGTTACCTATGCCATGTTGTTGATACCCGAGAGAGTGGGAGCAACCATGGAACAAATACCTATAATAAACGAGTTCATGGATGTATTTCCAAGTGAATTACCCGTTTCTCACCGGATAGGGAGATCGAGTTTGTGATAGACATTGTGCGTGAGCGGCACCGATCTCAAGGGCACTTAGTACCATATATGGCGCTGTGGAAATGAAAGAACTAATGGTTCGATTTACATGAACTATTGGACAAAAAGTACATTCAACCAAGTGTTTCTCCGGGGGCACCCGGTGTTGTTTGTCGAAAAGAAAGACGGATCGTTAAGGCTTTGTATCGACTATCGGGAGTTGAACAAGTTAACGATAAAGAATAAATACCCATTGCCGGGATCGATGATCTCTTTGATCAATTGAAAGGGCAAAGTATTTTCTAAAATAGATTTCTTGACGACGGGGTATCATCGGTTGAAGGTTAGGAAGGAAGATGTACCAAAGATCGCATTCGAGGACTCGTTATGGTCATTTCGAGTTTACGGTAATGTCATTTGGGTTGTGAATGCACTCTTTGTATTTATGGATATGATGAATAGAGTGTTCAAACTATATTTGGACAAGTTAAATGCGTGGTGTTTATCGATGATATTCTAGTCTATTCTAAGACACCGGAAGATCATGTTTGAACACTTAAGATTAGTGTTGGAGACACCAAGGAAGGAAAAAGTTATATCGAAATTCACCAAATGTGAATTTTGGTGGAAAAGGTGCGATTTTTAGGTCATGTCATTGACCAAGAGGGGATTCGATGGATCCAATGAAGGTGGAAGCGATATTGAATTGGGAACAACCGAAAATGCCGATCGAGGTGCGGAGTTTCCTAGGGTTAGTAGAGGGTACTATCGAAGATTTACCCAAGATTTTTGAAGATAGCTACCTCGTTGACTAATTTAACAAGGAAGATGGGAAATACGTATGGACGGATAAATGTGAAGACAGGTTTTCAAGAACTGAAGAAAAGATTAAGTGAAGCGCTGTTTTTGTCATTACCGGATGACACAGAAAATTTGTAGTGTATAGTGATGCTTCAGATAGAGGACTTGGTTGTGTGCTTATGCGGCATGGCAAAGTCATTGCGTATATGATCTCGTGATTGAAGGATTATGAGAAAGTTTAACCTACTCATGATCCAGAACTGGCCATGCATGATGTGTTTGCCTTCTAAAGATATGGAGACATTATCTTTATGGGGAAAATGTGAGATATATCTGAACCGTATAAAAGTCTAAAGTATATCTTCACTCGAAGGAGTTGAATATGAGACAAAGAAGATGGCTAGAGTTGATAAAGGATTATGATTGTGAAATCCTATATCACCCCGGAAAGGCCAATGTAGTTCTTAGAAGCCTTAAGTAGGAAGGGTCGGGAAAAGTTATCTATGTTAACTACTCGAAAAGGAGTTAATAACGAGAGATGGCTAGGATGGAAATAGAAGTGAAGATGCCGAGTGATACAAAGCGATGATACTCTTTCATGACGGAGATGCAATCTACTATCGTATAAAGTGTCGAGGAGATACTACTCAAGACTATCGAGTGTAACCAAATGAAGAAGCGAATATCCAAGAAGGAAGATGCTAAGTATAGTCTTGATAATGAGGGATTATTAAGATTTGAAGGAAGAATTTGGGTTCTTAATGAGACGAAATTAAAGGAGCAAGTGTTACAAGAAGCTCATAGCTCGAGGTACTCGATACATCCCAGTAAGACTAAGATGTATTATGTGAAACCCCAGATTTTATGAATAAAGAATTAATTTTCTCGAAATAATTTTTTTATATTATGGTGTGAATTTGAGATAATGTTATAGTTGTGGGTAATATTTATAAATTTTGCAAAGTATCTGAAGTTGTCATTATTATATTCGATTGGTGGGGAATATTCGTTTTAAGCGAAATATTCATACGACTGAAGACAATCATTAGTGGACCCCATTAATGAAATTATTGTTTCGGATTGAAAAACGACAAAAATATTTTATTAAAAATAACGACGGAAGTTTTACCGTTGATCTTGTTGAACTACTCGGTAGTAAAAAATGCGATGTCTGGCGTTGTTGCATAGTAACACCTGTATTATTGATTATTGATATTTATGTGAGAAGTCACCGGTTTTGTTCAATTATTACTACAATATAGTTCTTGCGTAGTATCTCACATTATTTGATTCAATTATTGTTGATTTAGAAGTTTTGTTTTATTCAGATTATTAACGTAATAAAATAAAACATCTTTTATATAAAACAAAATACTTTATTAAAGTTATTCTATAAATAGAATATATTATATTTTATTATGCATAGTATTTTGCATAGTAAAATCTTTTTATATAAAATAGAATACTTTATTAAAGTTATTCTATAAATATAATATATTATATTTTATTATGCATAGTGTTTGCATAGTGCTTGTAGTAGTGTTTGTGCATAGTAAAAATCTTTTTATATAAATAGAATATATTATATTTTATTTAAAAGATTTTTCTTTAAATATGGATAGTCAGATTAAAGTAAATCAATCTGGACCGTTCATGGATTAGTTACTTATGCATTCCATTTTCCTATAAATAGAAGCTCATTCCTTCATTATTTTCTTATGAATTCACCGAACTCTAGAGAGAGAAAACTATAGAGAGAGACTATAGAGAGAGAGAAAAAAGTTTTCTCGCTATTTCACTACTCTTATATCAAGTATTATTTTACGGTAGAGGGGTATTATTTCTTTTGTATTCATGAAGAGAACTTACATTATTCCATTCTTTATTATTCTGTTTGAATAACCAAATATCATGTGACTACCCTATACTTGGTGACATTCTTCTATTATTACATCTTTATTATTACATTTAATATCCTCATGCATCTATATCGCCGGACACAGGTTCCATCATTTATTATACCGTATTTATTATTCTGCTGAACATTACATTTGGTGTGAATTTCACGACACGGTTCCGTTATTTAGTATTTTGTTGGAATAACCCGCATACGCGGTTACGCATGCATGGTGATTTCGTTGTTATTCCATTCTTTACTATTATGTTGGAACATCCTGTTGGTGCAATTTACCGACCGGTTTCGTTATTATTATTCTCGTTGAATAACTTTTATACTGTCACAAGTACACCGTGCGTGGTGATTTCTTTTGTTATTCCATTCTTTATTATACTCGGTTGGTTAAAGTTTTGACTTCTATACTCCATGAAATTAGTAGAATATCCTTGATATTTGCGCTTCATCCATATCTTTTCATGGAAATATTCTTCCGAGCATTCTTGAATTTTACTCTACAAAAAAAGATCATGTTGACAATCTGGATGTTATCGGTTCTAGATAAATTAATTCTTGAACTTGTTTTATTGAATTCTTATATCATTGTCATCATCCTCATGTTTATATTATGTTGAAAGTCATCCGTGGCTTTTGTAGTGCATAGATGGACTTGGTATGATTATGACTAGGGATTATTCGGTATAATCATAACCGTAATAATTACAAATGATGTGAAAAAAGTCCTCGTTGGCCCGTAGTGCATTGATGGGCGATTTTTGTATGATTATGGCTATGGATTCTCTTGACCAAGGGTGAAAAGATGAATTGTTTTATGGCATGATCGGGATAGTTGATGAAAACACGATTATCTTTGGCCCGTAGTGCATGGATAATTCGTGGTCGTGATACTAAAGAATATCCTTGGCACGTAGTGCGGGGATGATTTAATGATGTGGATTATTTATTGAAATAAGTCTCGTGATAAAAGTGATGAAAAACTTTTAAATCATAAAAGATAGTAGATTCTATTCTCTACTTGATTCTTTTAATGGATTGCTTGTTCATTGCGCAGCTTAAACTTGATGTCTATTGTATTTTATCGGTTTAACATTGTTGGAGGCTAATGATAATTTATTACGCATTATCTTAGTCATAATATTTCTTCTTTGGGCTAGTTGAGCTCACCCTTTCTTTCACTTTTCTCTCTTGAAATGAGAACATAGTAGGGACTAGTCGGGGAATGGAGTGACGGTCCGAGAGGATAGCATTAGTAGTCCTCACTATTCGAGAAATAGTGTGTTAATAATTGTAATGAGGACTCCTTTTGAGTTTGTATAATCTCTAGTAGACAATATTTGTATTCAAACTCACGATTTATGTTTTGTCGTATTGCACACGGCGATTGTATTAGTAAGTTGTATTTGAATTACATACCATGTATCTGGCGACCCAAGATGGGTGATGTATACCTAATTTTGGGGGCGTCACATATCAAGACCTTCGACGAGTTTTGGTGGTGGCGAACATGAAGAGAGAAATAGCGAGTATGTGAGTAGTTGCTTGACTTGTCGAACGTTAAGGCCGAACATCAACGACCCCAAAGGGCTTATTACGGTCATTGGAGATTCCAGAATGGAAGTGGGAGCATATCACGATGGACTTCGTGGTGGGACTTCCGACAACGAATAAAGGGTACGATTCGATTTGGGTAATAGTGGACCGGTTGACGAAGTCGGCTCACTTTTTGCCAATTAGGATCAAGTGTAACTTAGAAACGATTAGCTAAACTATATGTTAAGGAAATCATTTCTTGACATGGAGTACCGGTATCGATTGTGTCAGATCGTGATCCACGATTCACATCGAACTTTTGGAGGAGTTTGCAAGAACAGTTGGGAACGCAGCTGAAATTAAGCACATCTTATCATCCACAAACCGATGGGCAGAGCGAGAGAACAATTCAGACGTTAGAAGATATGTTGAGGTCTTGCGTCATGGATTTCAAAGGTAGTTGGGATGATCACCTACCACTAGTAGAGTTTGCATATAAAAAGCAGTTATCATGCAAGCATAAGCATTCCGTCGTATGAAGCTTTGTATGGAAGAAATGCAGAACACCATTGTGTTGGGATGAGGTGGGAGAACACCAGATGCTAGGACTAGAATTGGTACAGCAGACAACGGATGTGGTAAAGTTAATTCGGATGCGTCTCGTCACACATTCGGAGATGCATGGAAGAAGTATCTTGAGACTCACATAGACTAAGTCGAGAGTTTGAGGTGGGCTCAGTATGTGTTTCTAATGGTATCTCCCCGGAAAGGAATGATACGCTTTGGAAAGAAAGGAAAGTTAAGTCCAAGGTTTATAGGACCTTTTGAGGTATTAAAAGCGGGTGGGAGAGGTAGCTTATGTGATAGCATTACCTCCGGACCTAGAAACGAATACATAACGTGTTTCACGTATACAGTATTACGTCCATATAAGCCGGACTATAAGCATGTAATCGAGTATGATCCGATTCATATCGAGAAAGACTTAACATATGAAGAATCGCCAATGCGGATCATTGATAGAAAGGAACAAGTTCTCGAGGAACAAGGTACTACCATCGGTAAAAGGTATTATGGAAGAACCACGATCTTTGAAGAAGCTACGTGGGAACTAGAAGAAAAGATGAAGAAAAATTTCCTCATCTATTTGATTAAAGTAAGACGAGATTACGGGGACATAATCTTTATAAAGGGGAAGAATGTAACGACCAGAAATTCGGATCTTATTGTAAAATGATTTTATTAAATTAAATAATAATAAAATTCTATTCTATGTGTTATCAAGATGGTTGTCATTGTATAACCTATTGATGTTAGAATGTCGTAGTATTTAAGCTACTTGGATGAATTAAAGTGTTTGAATTTCTAAGATTTAAAATAAAAGTTTTCCGAGAGATTTTCCGAAAAACACTATTCATCGGTATTTGCTCGGGAGATATTTTTGAATTTTCGAGAAATACGTAATGATGGAATAACTAGGTAAGATGGATTATGTAATAAAAATCTAGTTATGGAAAATGTAATATTTCACTTGCGGACTTAATTTATAAACGTTAAGGAAAGGCGAAGTAGTAATGAATAAGTAATAATGGTATGATACTAGGTATTGTACAAAGTAATGAAAACGAGTATCATACGAAAATATTATACGAGTTTGGTATGAAGGATGAAATATCGTATATAAATCCTATATGAATTAGAATACGAAAATAATACATAAACTATATGTATATGTATTAAGTAATGTTAATGGACTTGGAAGATTAGTTAACAATTATATTCAAGTCCAAGTAGATTAACATGTTAAGGCCCAATTATTAATTAATGAACCAATTAGTGTTTATTAATGCAAAGCCCAAAGATTTAGTTGGTCCAAGCCCAAGCTAGAGTCCATGAATTGGTTGACCCATGGGGCAAACCATATTAACATATGGTTAATATGTGGTGACCAAGTAAATGTAATGATCAAGTATTAAGAGTAATGACCAAGTTAAATGAGTAATGGCCAAGCATAGGATAAGTGTTGTGATTAACAAGTAATGAATAGTAAGGAGGTGGCTTAAAGGAGGTGGGATGATTTAAAGACTAAACTACCCTAGCTTTGCAACTTCTATAAATATAGGAGGCTTACAAGCCATTTAACCCTTGTTCAAATAATCCAACATATTGCAAGTGCTTAAGTGTTAGAGAGAATAACCTACCAATAAGTCATTTCATTTGTAAGAAGAAGAAGAAAGCTACCTTACCAAGACTACACAAAAGTAAGACTTCTTCTCCATTATCTTCTATCTCTACCATGATAAGTTGATAAGAAAAGATGGATTAAGAAACATGAATGATAAGAAGTAAGAAGAATGTAATAAGTCATGAACTTAAGCCACATAAGTTGGCAATAAGTCATTTGAACTTATAAAAGTTATAAACTTATTATAAGTTAACCTTGAATGTTAAGTATGAAAATATGAACTTGTAATGAGTTTATTAAGAGAAGTGAATTAAGAACTTATATGATTATATGTATCATATATACATAAGTAAAGTTATATGTGAAGAACATGTAAAGTATGATGATTAAGAAACTTTAATTGTCATAAGTCATGAATAATCAAATCTTAAGTAGTTTATAAATTGATAAGTTATTAGCTCATGAAGAATAAGTCAAAATCCAAAAATGAATATAAGTTGTTGTATTAAGTATGTTAAGATGTTCACATGATGAATGGAATTCATTTGTAATGTTGAACAAATCATAAGAATGAAGATTAAATTAAATTTGCATTGATTGACGATAATCGTCAAATTAGTAAAATTCTCAGAATAGAAGTCAAATTTTGCGTTTTATCACGGAACCATTGTTTTCCAATAGAGACAAGTCATATTTGGCATTTAAGAGTTGCGGACTCGAAAATGACCGGATTCCGACTTAGAACGAAGAAACGAGCGTTGAACGTTCACGAACGTTTATTGTTTTCGTTAAAAATGAACCAATAGGTAAATTTTTAGCAAACGAAGTCAAATAGATAAAATTCTTGCATAAATGCGTAGATTACGTAATTTGTGAAGCGTAGGGTTTTGAACGAGCCAATTCGGACTTATAACGAAGAAGTTATGCATCCGGAAGTTCACAAAATTCACAAATGAAATTGTTTTACGGTGCACAGAGTTGGCGCATGGCATGGCTTCAACCCTAAACAAATGAGTCATGCCATGATGATACTTGATGTCGAGTACATTGCGAGTTATTACATGTAGCAAACCATAGTACAATTGATTGTGTGCATGTAAGCGCCATATGATCTGAAAATTTCTAGAGAGTGGCGCCATGTCGAGTCTGAACAATGCTATTATAAGCTTTCGCCATAGCGAGATGTGAAATAGAAAAAATGTGGCGCCATGGCCACCCTCGAAACAAAGATATAGTAATGAAGGTTTCTAAGTACAAAGAAAGGAAAGCTAATGGATTTAAAAGTAAACACAACTTAAGGAATGTAATGTAACATTGTTTAAACTTTGTTAAACCTTAAGGATGTTGTATAAAGGTTGAGATAACCTATTCGAATATAATGCAAGGATAATGATAAACCGGAATCGAATAGTAACTAAATCTAATACACTCTTAGATTGAGATGAAGGATATGATATAGTCATATACATACTTGATTATATGAGACCTAATGTATGTACATTATTATGTGATCATGTATTGTAGAGACTTGAACGACTTGAACATAAAGTTAATATACCGTAGCAGACGCTAAAGGCAAGTATTCTAACTCTTGTCTCGATTCAATCAACAAGTTTTTGAAGTTCATGTATTCTTCGCATGAATTAAAGTATGTTGAAGTTAAAGCCAATTCCTTTGGCTAGACTTGATGTATTGATAATCTATTCATTTATTATCAAATATTGCTATCTTTTGTCAACTACTTGATATGGTTTTCAAAAGAAGACCGAAATGTTAAATAAATGTTTTGTCGATAAAACGACAGGCACGTGAGGTTGCAAAATACATAAACGTGCATACGTTTAATGGATGTAGTGTTGATCAACATAGAGTACAATAAGTGATCACCTAGAAGTGCTCGTAAGTAATATCGAGACTTCTGAGACTTGCTTCCGGGTTGTCCTTTTCCAATAAAGAATGAATACTCGAGGTCTTTTGGTAGGAGTGAATGTTTTACTAAATATTGTTATTATTGTAAAACATTTTGAAAGAAAAGATGAAGTTCTATTTTGAATTATCAATAGTACTTCATAACTATTGTTCAATTATTGAAGATATACGATTTGTATGTGTCAAGCATGTTGTTATTAAATTGTTATACTTGTTGAGCTAGTTATGCTCACTCTTTCTTGAACCATATAAATGCAACTAAGATCGAACGTCCAAGGATCGAAAAAGGATAAAGGAAAAGCTAAAGGCGATTCTTGAAATTGTCTTGTAATAGTATAGGTCTATTGTTGTAATGTAATCGATATTATGACAAAGAACCTTTGTAATGGGTATAAAACTTGGGAAATGTAAATATTACTTTAAATATATAGAAGTTATGTTCATTCTTTGAGACTTTTCAATTGAATGAATGTATGAATGTTGTCTGATATAGCACTATCATCGGGTTGGAAGATACCTTGGATTTGGGGCGCCATTCTACGCCCATTTGGAGGTCTAATTTTGGCCATGATCACAAAAGGCGTAGGGGTGTTTGATAAAAATCTGAATGAATCTGGATCTGAATGAGTTGAATCAATCAATGAGTAGAATCTGAATCTGAATGAAAAAATTGTTTGATAATTGACATGTCCTAAAACATCCGAATGACAAAATTTTATTATTTTACCCCTCTAAAAAATTCAAAATTATTGTAAATTTATTTAATATTACTTAATATAATAGTTAATATTTTTTTTAATTTTTTTACTTCATTCAATTTTCATTTAGCCATTCAACTAAAAAATCTAACTTAGCCATTCAAATTTCGTCCATCTTACCGATTCAATTCACCATTCGGACCAAAAACAAACGCTTCGATCGATTCAAATTGACCGTTCATTCACTCCATTCAACTCTAAACAAACACCCCGTAATTGTATATTCTTCGGTGATTTTTTTAACCTTTTCTTGAAATCAAATTATACTGGCGATCCATGGCCTCATTTTAGCAGCTTTAATCTTCCTTTTCACAATTGTTGCAAGTGAGATTCGATCCCAAGATGTCTAGGTCTACGACTCATCCCAAGCGTCATTTGAATAATCATGCTTAACTCTTTGGGTTTACAGTGAATTTTTCATTTCACCATCCTTATTAATACTTTTGACATTTTATTAATTTTTTCTTAAAAATTTGTTTTTGAGTATCACAATTTAACTAGATGTGGTAACTATAGAAAAATTTGTTGTAATTGATGTCTTTGTCGGTTTATATATTTTGAAATTTATATTAACTTAATAAAGTCAACATAAAATATTTCTATAATTTTAAATTGATGTAATTTTTAAGTTTTAAAATTAATAAATACATGGTACGTAAACAAATACAACTTCATTAATACAATTGTCGTGCAAAATACGACAACACACATATATCGTGAGTTTAAATACAAATATTGTCTAATAGATAATATACAAACTCAAAAGGAGTCCTCATTATAATTATTGATACACTATTTTACAAAATAGTGAGGACTACTAAAACAACTATCTAGAACCATCACTCCATACCCCGCTTTAGTTCTCGCTATATTCTCACCTCCCGAGAAGAAAAATGGAACAAAAAGGAAAAAGGGTGAGCTCAACTAGCCCAAGAAAAAATAATATTATGACTAAGATAATATACAACAAATTATCATTAGTCTTCAACAGGAAAAAATCGATAAAATATAATAGACAACAAGTTTTAGATCAACAATGCAATGAAACAACAATCCATTAGAAGAGTCAAGTAGAGAATGAATTCTACTATCTTCTAAGATTTAAAAGTCCATCATCAATATTTTATCCTCAGTAACATCAATCAATATACATCTTGAATCAAATATTCATCTTTGCACTACTGGGCAAAGATATTCATTTGTATCACCAGTTGGTCATGTTCATCTCAACACTGTTCATCTTCTTTTGCACTACGGGCCAAAGATATTCATCGATTAATCATTCATCTTTGCACTACGTGCCAAAAAGATATTCATTAATATCATCATTTAGGACTAGAGGATGATGAAAAAAATATCTTAAAAAAAACGAATCGAGTGAGATAAAAGATCAAAGATTAGGGATTCGTACTTTAGTTTATCCAAGTTCAAAAATACCTTATAATAATCAATTGTGGAGCAAAATTCAAGAATAAAGATCAAAACATGGATACAATCAAAGATAGTAACCATAATAGACATCTTGGACAAAGAAAAAAAAATTTCATTTTTTCGTGAATAATGTCAGTATATTATGTGAATAATGTAGTCATATATCGTGAATAATAACTTGAAGTATAAAAATAGTAACCATGACATAAAAAAGTAGAAATTCCACAATAAAATTTATACCAATATTTAGAAAGATATAATGATATTGAAAAAAAAATCATTTATGAAAAAAATAACATCCCTTACCTCAAAATAACAATATTTTGATCGATCGAATATCGGTATATAAATTTGAAGGAAACTTGCATTTGAATAGCAACTCTCAAAGTATCTAAATACTCACAAAATACGCTCGATAATATAGAGAGAGAAAAAACTTATGTTTACGGTGTGATTTTCAATTCTAACTAAAGCACCTATTTATAGGAAAATGCTTAGAACGCATAAAGCGAGACTAAATAATAAAATAATAATATTTTATTTCAAACACTTTTTTGATTCAAATTCCACTTTGAAATTTGAAATTTTACCAATTCAACATTTTCCACACAAAAACAAAAGTGGGGCCCCCCATATTTTAATAAAAATATTTATTTTGAAACTTCAATAATTCATAATAAATAGCCCTTTTATCGAAAAAATATGAATTTTATGTCCATTCCATAGGAAATTAAATTCTCTACAACTTTGTAGATTTAAGTTTTTCCAAATTCCAAACGAAAAAAATGCCCAAAATCCACATACTGATGATTTTTTAATACCTCCATTCCGACAAAATACTTGATAAAACACCTCAACATTAATTCCTTCATTTATATCCACATAAAAAATAAATATATCCATCATTTATATCCACATAAAATAAATATTTTCTTATCATATAAATCAATAATTAATTATTCACAAATAATATTACGAAATCACAATTATGACAACCGTCGTTTTCGAGGAAAGAGGGGCTTTCCGATAAGGATTTCTCCTTATTGGCGCGCAATTAGGTGACCAAACCCTTTCCTGATGAACTTTCCTTAGACATTGCCAATAATGCTATCTAATAATATTATTCAAATAATATGAATTATTGATCGATAATGGAAATATTGTGCGATGACAATTATTAAAAAACAATAATAATATAAAATATCAACGTAACAATTATTGAATCAATAAAATAAAATATTGAATAAGTAATTACTATAACAATTATTGAGTAGTGCCTTCTTACGTAAGAATCAATAATTCAAAAATATTGTAATATACCGTGTGTAATATCTTTGTGCAACCAGCGTATTATTTGTATTTTAACCACCGGATATTCCAACAATGTTAATTGTAATAACCATTACGTACGTTTTTTATAAAAACTCAAACTTGTCGTTTTCTTCATCCGACCGTTTTCCGTTATGGGGCCCCACAAATGGTTACTACGCCATCGTATTTAATATTCCCGACAACAAGAATATTCCACGACCAAACGAATATTCCCGACAACAATGAATATTTTATAACCACTTGCTTATTTTGCAAAATTTGCACATTTCACCCATAACCAAAGTATTATATCAAATTAACACCTTATTATTTCAAAATAATAATTAGAGAAAATTCAATTTTATTTATAAAAAGTTGGGGTCTTACAACCTCCCTCCTTATGAAATTTCATCCTCGAAATTGACGTACGCGCACTGGTGTTTCAAAAGGTGAGGATACCTCGCTTTCATTTTCGATTCCAACTCCCGGTCATTTCTTCAATAGCATGGTTTCCTCCACAAAACCTTAACTTGTGGTATAACCTTGTCGCGTAGGACATGCTCTTTCTATCCAAGATCTTAACAGTACCTCCTCCTCGTCGTTAAATCTTCGCTATCTCGTCCGGTTCTAACTTCAATAATGTGGTTGGGTCTTTTTCACACATATTTACTGAAGCATAGATATGTGAAAAACATTATGAACACGAGACATGCTTGGAGGTAATGCGAGTCTATAGGCCACATTTCCTATTCGGTCAAGAATCTCAAATGGACCAACAAATCTTGGATTGAGCTTTCCTCTCTTCCCAAATCTTGTAACTCCCTTCCATGGAGCAATACGTAACAATACATGATCCCCAATATTAAATTCCACGTCCTTTCGATGAAGATCCGCATAACTCTTTTGTCGATCCTGTGCCGTTTGTATACGTTGTCGAATCATTTGGATCTTCTCTCTCGTAGTCATTCGTACACTTCAACTCTGGTCCCAACAATGTGCTTCTTCCCCCTCATCCCAAAGATATCTTGAGAGCGACACTTTCTTCCATACAATGCCTCGAATGGAGCCATGCCTATATACTGCTTGATAATCATTGTTGTAGAGAATTCCACCAATGGTAAGTACTTATCCCAACTCCCTTTGAAATCTAGGACACAGAGTCTTAATAGATCTTCAAGAGTTTGAATAGTCCTCTCGATTTTCCGTCCGTTTTTGAGGATGGTATATCGAATCTAGAATCAGAAAATAAATCGTGCCCATAGCTTTACTGCAAGCTAACCCAAAATCGTGAAGTGAATCTTGGGTCACGATCCAAAACTATGGATACTTGGCATGCCATGCAATCTCACAATCTCATTCACGTATATACGAGAGCAAGATGTTCAAGGGAATAAGTCTCCGTATAGGCAAGAAATGAAATGCGACTTGGTTAATCTATCAACAATAACCCAAATCGCATCTATGCCTTGAGAAACCTTGGGAAGACCCATAACGAAATCCATAGTAATGTGTTCCCACTTCCATTTGGAATCTCAAGTGGTTGCAATGGACCCTTTGGCACTTGATGCTCCGCCTTTACACGTTGACAAGTTAAACACCTCGAGATAAACTCCGCGATCTCTCTCTTCATATTGCTCCACCAAAATGTATGTCAAAGATCATGATACATTTTGGTACTCCCAGGATGGATTGCAAATGGTGTGTTGTGTGCCTCCATCATGATTCTATGCTTCAAGTCAGAATCGTTAGGAACACAAAGTCTGGAGTTGACTCGAAGTATTCCTTCTTCATCGATTCTTGCTTCTGGAATAACACCTTCTTGCACTTTCTTCTTCATACACATCAGCTCCATGTCCGTAGCTTGAGCAGCTTTAACTTTATCGATTAAAGTCGGTTCTACTCATATGTTTGATATCATCACGTGGGTACTTGGAGCCTTTACCTCTATCTCCATCCTTTGCAAGTCATATACAAATGGGCCTTTGTGTTAACAACATTGCACTTTCGTACATGCGTATGATCTTCTACTCAATCGTCGGCTACCACGTTTGCTTTTCCAGGATGATATTGGATGGTATGGTCGTAATCTTTCAACAACTCGAGCCAACGTCGTTGTTGCCGCATGTTGAGTTCCTTTTGGGTGAAGAAATATTTGAGGCTTTTATGATCCGTATATAGATCTCCACTTTCTCCCCATACGGTAGTGTCTCCAGATCTTTCAATGCAAAATGATCACGCTAACTCCAAATCATGAGTAGGATAATTCCTCTCATATTCTTTGAGTTATCGTGAGGCATAGGCTATGACTTTCCCATGTTGCATGAGAACACATCCTAACCCTTTGCACAAGCATCGTTTTGTAGATAACAAATCCATCCGAACCGATGGTATTGTCGAAACAGTGCCAAAATGAGTCTCCTCTTGAGTTCTTGAAAACTCTTCTCACATTCCTCGCTCCATACGAATTTTGTATCTTTACGAGTCAATGAGTTAATCTGAGTAGCGATTCTAGAAAATCCTTCCACGAATCTCCGATAATAACCAGCTAAGCCCAGAAAGCTACGTACTTCGATCACTGACTTTGGTTGCTCCCAACTTTGTATTGCTTCAATCTTCGTCGGGTCAACAGATACTCCATGTTTTGACACCACGTGCCCAAGGAATGCTACTTCCTCAAGCGAACTCACATTTCTTGACTTGGCATATAACTTGTTATCACGAAGCCTTTGAAGTACCGACTTCAAATGGTGCTCATGATCTTCACGGCTTTTGGAATAGATGAGGATGTCATCAATAAAGACAACAACAAATTGATCCAAATATTCTTTGAACACTCGGTTCATCATATCCATAAAAGCGGCGGAGCATTAGTCAATCCAAAAGACATGACTAAGAATTCATAATGCCCGTCTGCCAGTTACGAAGCGGTCTTTGAAATATCCTCGGTTTTAATCTTGATTGATGATATCCGAATCGAAGATCGATCTTTGAAAAGAATTGTGCTCCTTGCAATCGGTGGTCGAAACAAGTCATCAATGCGAGGTAAGCGGATACCTATTCTTGATGGTGACATGGTTCAATTCTCGGTAGTCAATCTGAAGTCGCATACTCCGTCTTTCTTCTTTTTGAATAATAAAATACAGAGAGCACCCCAAGGAGATGTACTAGGACAAATGAAACCGATGTCCAACAACTCACCTTGGACCTTTAACTCCTGAAGTTCAATAGGAGCCATTCGATATAGGGTTTTAGAAATGGGCTTTGTACGGTTCAAGGTCAATAAAGAATTCAACTTCACGTTACGGGGTGGTAGGCCAGAAGTTCTTTAGAAATCGTCGGAAATTCACTAACAATAAAAATATTATTCAAATCGGCGTGTTTTTGTTCAAGTCCATGACATGGGCTAAGAAAGCTTGACATCCGTTTTTCAATAAACGAATAGCTTTATGGCTTGATATGACGATGATTGACTTTAGTGGTTTGGTTGTTTGAATTAGCATAATAGGTTGGTTAGGAATATGAAAACTAACAACCTTACCTTACGAAAACAATCAATTTTAGCATGATGAGTGGTTAACCAATCAATCCCTAAAATCACATCAAATGCAAGTATTTTCAACGAAATAAGATCGGCGAGTAATGTGATGGTTCCAACTTGAATCAAGCAAGATTTATAAATAGTAGATGTAATGAAAGTTTCTCTAATCTGAGTCTCAACAGATAAATCAAGGTCTAATTTCTCCTGAGTCAAGTTCAAACGTTGAGCACAAGCGGAGAGAGATAAAGAATGGGTAGAACCGGTATCTAATAAGGTATAAACTTCTCAAGAGTTTATGATTAGCTTACCCGTGATCACCTCGTTTGGGTTCCTCGCATTTTGGGCAATCCACGACAAACGCCCTTCCAGGAACCACCGACTTTGACTTGTCCGGGACAGCCTTTGGAGTCACCATCCCCGTTGAACTTGGTTTTGCAACAAGACAATCTCTAGCTATATATAACCTTCCTTTCCACGGTTTATAACACACCTTGGATTGTTGTGGGCGGTTTGGTGATGTGTCCTTCTTTCCCGCATTTATAACATATCTGACCAGGTGCTCGATCTCCTCCCCAGAATAAAATTGATGTTTGTCTTTGCGTCTTCACGTTGTCATTGTTGTACCTTCTCTTCTTGAAATCTCCTCTCGACTTGCTTCTTCTATTTTCATGGCCACGATTACCACCCAGAGTGGTTACCGCTTTTGTTCGAATGTTTTTCTCCCATTGGTTGTCATTGTTCAGATGATGGCCGCCCATACAATATATGACCACTAGTTGTGGTCCCTCGGTTGAACATACTCATTATCTCGCTCTAATAATTGAGCCCCATTTTACAACATCTGAATATAAAAAAAATTTATGAGATATAAGATATTGCGAATCTCGGGTTTTAGACCTCTTAGAAACATCCTCGTCATTTAGTTCTTCATTCTTTACCAAATGAGGTCTGAACTGGATAACTCTGCAAACTTTGCCTCGTCTTTGGGACACCGCGTCATGTTGTTTTGTTCTAGTCTAATAAACTTTATCTCCTTCATATAATGAATACTTCCATGAAAGTACTTGTCGAAACGTTTCTGAAATGTTTCCCAAGACATGTTGAGTGCGGTTGGTTGAGTGCAACTTCCTGATCACTCCCACCATGTGTCCGCCTCACCACGGAACATAAATGTGGCGAATGGAACCTTCTGTTCCTCCATGCATCCCAAGACATCAAATATCTTGGTAATTTGTTTAACCCACGTTTCCGCCTTTAATCGGATCCGGCTTTCCCATAAATTCGGTGGTCCCAACTCTTTGAATCGCTTGGTCAGTGACAAGTCAGCGCATTACTATCATTTCCACCGTATTTTGTACACGAGTCTCCCTCATCCGACTTTTGCATGAAACTACAAAAAAGCTTCTAAACATTCCATCATTCATCATTTGTTCGGTAGTGTTGTTTATACGGAGGAATATTGCCTTCTGTTGCACGTTCCCCAGGTGGTGATTAAAGGTGTCTCCACGGTCTCATTCACTCCATTGTTAATATTTCCAATTGCAATTCTCAAATCTTGCCACAAAAACAAGGGTTAATTAACAAATTAATATATCACATATTAACCATATGCTTGAATGACCAACAAAATAAGCTTAGGTATGACACACTTTAGCGAAGGATTACTTGTAACAATCCATATTTTTAATTAATATTTAAATATTTATTGAATTATATAAATATTTAATGGATGTGTTTATCGTTGAATAAGTATTTGTTTAATTGATTTGATGTGATTTGATTATTTATTTGTTTAATAAATAATTAATGAGTTAAGGAAAGTAATTATTTTGAGATAGTAATCTAATTTAATTTAATAATTAAGTTAGAGGGTTTATAATGATTAAATAAATTATTATATTATGCAATGAATTGTTATTGGTATTAATTAAATTAAGTATGAAAACTTAATTAATTAGAAGTGTGACAAATAACTATATTATAAGTAGTTATTAAAATAAATTAAAGTAGTTTTAATTTATTTTGCCAAACAAAACTTAAATATATTAATTTTTTAATTTTAAAGAGTTTTGCCAAACTAAGCCTTATGGCTTTTGGAGTTCTTTTGAATTTTGAAATATTATATAAATTATATAAATAAAATAATGAATAAAATATATTTATAACCTATAATGTTATATTTGGTAATCGATATCATTTAATCCAAGCTTATTATGGCCATTTACGATTAGATTACAGATGGGTTTTGTTTACGCATTCTAAGTGTTTGCTAAGCTAAGAAGAAAATCACGAGAGAATTTGAGAGAGAGAGTTTAGAGAGAGAACCAACAAGAGATGGTTCAAATTCTTATTGTCGATGATTAGCAAGGGTTTCTAAAGCGACAAAAGGTATGTTTTAAAACCTTAATATATATATGTTTACGTTCTCTTCTACGTGGTACATGTTCTTGATTTTCAATGTGTATAAGGTTTTTACAAAGATTCTCTATAAAACCATATTGTTGCAAGTGTTATACTAGCATATATATATATATATATATATATATATATATATATATATATATATATATATGATTGTATGTTTAGCGTATAGACAAGATTGTATGCTAATTTATGTATACAAGTAAGGGAATTGGTTTCACAGGTGAACACATATGCATGAATATGATTTTTGTAAGATAACAAAATTAGTGTATGTTAATTGTGAAGTTATGAAATTGAACCTTGTATATGATAACAGGGTAAGAAATTCAGAGAAACATAATTCAAAGGAATCAAATTGGTTTATAAATTATGTTTACCATGTTCATTTATGTAAACAAACATCTAGTAATGGTGTTTTGGTTGAAAAGTGTTTTCAAGGAATTAAGTTTTTTGTGATTGTTGTTTAGTGGTTTAAATTAGTATATGCATGTTGGGTAATGTGTATATGTGCAATTGGCATAAGTTATACATGTTAATTAGTGTTAGAAATTAAGTTATAGACATAAATTTAGTTGTTACGTTTCTTCGTGGGTTGCGTTACATTAGTTTTCGGCGTGACGCCAAAAAATGGAGCCCCAACGCTAAAAATGGCGCCCAGGCCTTAAAATTCTCGCCAAATACTGAAGTTTGCACCCTAGCGCTGAAATTCGCGTCCCATCGCCAGTCTCGCGCTCTTGGCTTCACTGTATGACTTAGTTCTTCTTGCCACAAGGGAGATGAATATTTTGAGTCGGACAGTTTTGGCCTCTTGTAGTAAAATGGCCATAACTTTCTCATACAAACTTTGATTGAGATGATTCAAGATGATCCAGAACCAGGACGAGTAGACCTACAACTTTCAAGCTTTAAGTATTTTAATTTGAGGTCTGTAACAGTAGTCAAAATGGTCATCTTTAGGACTTTATTATGTTTTCGGGGGCAATCGGAGGGCGTCGGGCATGCACATATGCACGTGTAGTGCTCCTGACCATAAAAGATGATGTCCTAAGTTATAAAACATGTATGTTGGTAAATATAATGTTGCCTAACATTAATAAATAATGTATTAGATAAGTTATAGAAGCATAGTAAGCATACACAAGAGAGGAAAATCGGGCGTGTGACGAATGAACGTCGAAAACGCCGTGTGCAAGTGTTAACGAACTTAAAAAGTGTTTCAATTCAATTGAAATGAATATTATAAGATATGAAATGGGTTTAATATAAAACCAATAAGTAGTCCTAACAAGACTTAAGCACTTGAATGAACTTGATTATGAAATATAGTGAGTCATAAGTCAAAAAGTTAACACAATCTAATTGAACATTGTGTGCTAATTAATTGAAATGATTATGAGATGTGGAGTAGAGTTTACATTACAATTACTATATGTTGTTATGTGACTAATAGTTGATGTGTATGATTATTTAATTGTGTAGGGCATGTGAAGTGCAGATAACTGTAAGCTATTAAACTATTATTGGTAAACAACGATCAAGGCAAGTCTTTCGGTTCCTATTTTCTACGTGGACTTGATGAACTATTTTAAATTGCATGATATGTTATACATGTTGAAATCATGAAATGTTAAAGTCAATATATGACTTCATTGTTTTGGCTAAGTAATGATGGTTGAGTAAGGAACTCAATCTTTATATTTGTTATGTGAATTAAAAGCATGTATGCCATGTTACTTTAATGAGATGTATATCGAGCATGTTATTATGTGCTATGTGATGCATGAAAACCTGTTAGACTTTTGTTGGGTACATCGAGCTCACTCTTGCAAATAACCACTTTTGCAGTTAAGATTTTAAGGTAAAGATATGTGCTAAGTGAGTTATAGAGATCTATATTCACGAAGATTACTTATGTTTTATGAGAAATGTATTTCATATTTTGAACGTAACATGTTGTTGAATTGTAAGTTGAGCTATCCAATGTATATGGATATTTAGTTATGATGTAAGACTTTGTATAGTCATTTTATTGTAACCATTCATGATATAAGATTGAATCAAAAAGATGTAATGTAAAGGTTGCGATTCAGGGCAAGAAAGAAGGAAATGTATAAACGTTTTAATTATTTCGCAATTTTAGTGTTTTTAATATCGAATAATGATGTTTTATTAGAGATTTAATGTATGGTTAACGATTGAAGTCGAGATTTAAATGGTATGAATTTTGGGGTCGTTACATTACTCGTCTCTCCCCTCCTAGTTCTATTCCCCGATCTCTCGCCAGAGACCATATCCCTAAGCTTTGATACCAATCATGACACCTCCAAAATAGGTATACATCACCTATTCGAGTCGCCAAATACATGGTGCGTAAAAACAAATACAACTTCAAGAATACAATTATCGTGCAAAATATTTAACATATATATCGTGAGTTTGAATACAAATATTGTCTAATAGACAAGATATACAAACTCAAAAGGAGTCCTCATTACAATTATTGATACACTATTTTACAAAATAGAGAGGACTACTAAAACAACTATCCTGAACCATCACTCCATACCCCGGCTAGTTCCTACTATGTTCTCACCTCCTAAGAAGAAAAATGGAACAACAACTATGCGAGAGTGAGCACGATTGCCCTTTGTTCTTAACTGTAATGTTATTATTACGCAAGAGTGAGCACGATTGCCCACAAGTATAATAATGAAACAACAATATAATAACATGCGAGTGAATCAAAGACTTTTGGAATAAAAACTCAACTTTTGAATTAAAAATGAATAACAAGAATCAAAAGAACTTCTGAGGGTCATAAGACCTTGAACTATGTCCTAGGTTATCAAGGGTTATACTTGAAACATTTAACAGTTATAAGACTATGGTCCTTTCTACTGCATTTTAGGGGCTTCACCCTTTGTACCATCTTGTGCACAATATCTTAACGCTTAACGTTAAAAGTAAATCCTTTTGCGGGGTTGTTCATCTCGGTTTAACATTCGAGTCCGCACCAAAGGAAGTTTGGTTTGGATAATTTAATAAGGGTTCTCGAAATTTAGAACGTTCATCAACTAAGGACTAGTTGAATCAATAAAGTTCACTAGTCTAATAAGGTTCAACAATAATGATATTCGATTTGAATAATAATCTCAAGAAGTATACAATAGGACAATTATTGTATAAGCTGAATCATGCTTTGAAAAAGATAATCAATCTTTAATATAACATTTGAACTTGATTAATAGTAATGATAATTTACTCGAGGTAAATAATAAACTTGAATAATAATGACAAGTAGGGTTAGGAAACTTGCCTCGTGCGGAGATTACACTTTAATAAAACACGTTCCTTGAATTAAATCCTACATACCATTTACATTCACAATACCGATTAATTATAACTTAACTAATCATCAAATGTTCATTCTTTTGTCTAACTCGAATTATGACTATACTTAGTCAAATTATCACATTCATTTTCACATAAATTACACTTCACAAATAACAAGTTAATTATGTATTCAATAATTTAATCCACATGCAATTATGTTATTTACATGTTAAACATCTATTTTATCATCTCATTATACTTTTAACATTTTACATGTTCATTAATTAAGTTACTAACACATTGCTAGACTTAATTATTTTAAAAATTCCATTTCTGTACATTACGGAGAGTGGTATTTGCTTACATACTACATATTCTTATTTGGGATACATGAAAATATGGCATGAGAAATAGTAATGACGTAATTGGCGTGAAGCTGCATGGCATACCATTCTTGAGAAATAGCGATTCATGAAAAATCGCAGAACATGCCAATTTCTATCAATTTCTTAATTTCTACACGAATTTTGACATACCCACATGATATAATTCATACATAATCATTACCCATCATTTACATAATGATTTTAACCCATTAAAATTCATAATTACGAAATTAAAACATACAAATTTTCACCGTTCTTTGTGTTCTTGAAGATTTTGAACAAAACATAAAATTTAACACTACTGATTCGTTATAACAATCAATTAGCTTCGTTTAAAACTTGGTCTCTTCGTATCAACATGCATAATCAAATGAGAGTATAAATTTTACAAAACCATTTATGTTTGACACATTAAATTTATGTATAAGGGCCATATGGCCAAAACCCAAACTCTGTAAATTTTGAAATAACAAGTCATCATATTACGAAACTTATGATATGGAATCATGCAATATATATATAAAACATGTTATGCTACTCGAATTATTACACATATCCTTATAACAACACCATTTCCCAATTCACAGAGACTTACAGAATGTATGAAAGCCATTTTTTATAAAACTTAAACAACGTAACTTTAAAATTTGGGAATGAGAAGATTACCCAGATTGTAGAATATAGATTAGTAGACTTAGATGCTTTTCAATTCCTCACTCTCAATTTCCTTCAAAAATAACTCTATGAAATTCTCAACCTTTTTCTCTGTTTATTTCCAGACTTAGCCAATAATGAAGAGGAAAGGAAAAAGGGAATACATATAATAAATAAGCACTGACGTGCATGATGGAGGTCAGTTACCTAACATGGGTAACTGCTCCCAACCTCCCTTAATGCTATGTTTGTCTAGCTAGAATAGGTTTCAAAAACCATTTAATTTAATAAAGCTTTATCATATATGTGATGCCCCCAAAATTAGGTATACATCACCTATCTTGAGTCGCCAGATACATGGTACAGAATTCAAATACAACTTAATAATACAATTGTGGTGTACAATATGACAAAACATAAACTGTGAGTTTGAATACAAATATTGTCTACTAGAGAGTATACAAACTCAAAAGGAGTCCTCATTACAATTATTATCACACTATATCATAGAATAGTGAGGACTACTAATGCACCATCTAGGACCATCACTCCGTTCCCTCGACTCGTCCCAGCTATATTCTCATTTTCTGAAGAGAACAGTGAAAGAAAGGGTGAGCTCAACTAGCCCAGTAAGAAATATTATGACTAAGATAATGCAGAATAAATTATCATTAGCCTTAAACAGTGTTAAACTGATACAATATAACAAACATCAAGTTTAACTGCAGCGGAACAAGCAATCTATTAAAAGAGTCAAGTAGAGAATAAAATCTACTATCTTTTATGATTTAAAAGGTTTTTCATCACTTTTATCGCTGGGACTCGGCTTAATAAATAATCCACATCATCGAATCACCCCTGCACTACGGCCAAGGATATTCTTTAGTATCACGACCACAATTATCCATGCACTACGGGCCAAGAATATTTGTGTATTCATTAATGGTCATGATCATGCCAACAACGGTCCATCAATGCACTACGACAAATGAGGACTTTTACCACATCATTTGTAACATTACGGTCATGATTACACCGAATAATCCTCGGTCATAATCATACCAAGTCCATCTATGCACTACGAATACCACGAGATGACTTTCAATAAAATATAAACATGAGGATGATGACAATGATATAAGAATTCAATAAAACAAGTTCAAGAATTAATTTATCCAGGAACTAATAACGTCCAAATTGTCAACATGATAATCTTTGCTTTGTAGAGTAAAATTCAAGAATGCTCGGAAGAATATTTCCATGAAAAGATCTTAGGATGAAGCGCAAATATCAAGGATATTCCACTAATTTCATGGAGTATAGAAGTCAAAACTTTAACCAACCGAGTATAATAAAGAATGGAATAACAAAAGAAATCACCATGCATGCGATAGATTGCATGCGCGAGCAGAGTTATTCCAATGAATAATAAATAATCGGAACCGGTCGGTAAAAAATTGCATGGGATATGTTCTAACGAATAATAATAAAGAATGGAACCGTGTCCGGCGTAAAAAAGCATGCAGACGGGATATTCAACGAGAATAATAATAAAGAACCGGTCCGAACCAGTCAGGCGTAAAATGCAACAAAATAGGATATTCCAACGAATAATAATAAAAGCGCACTTTAGTCCAAATGAAGAATGTCACCAAGTATAGGGTAGTCCCAATTATATCTGGTTATTCCAATGTAATAATAAAGAATGGAATAACGAAGTTCTCTTTATGAATACAAAAGAAATAATACCCCTTACATTAGTAGGAGATTGAATCTTTACGTAGTAGTGTAGTAATGAGAATACTCTTCTTTCTCTCTTATTCTCTATATACTTTCTCTCTATAGCTTGAATGAATTCGTGAAAAATAATGAAGAACTAGGCCTCTATTTATAGAAGATTTCTAGATTAGCACTTGCAATGTGAAAAGGCAAGCTGGCTTGACGATTGGTGATATGAAAAGAAAAGTGGTTTGACGCTTTAATGTGAAACACCAAGTGGTTTGGCGCTTTGTAATGTGAAATGACAATTGGTTCGACGCCTTTAATGTAAAGCGACAATATTCGATGCTTGTAATATGAAATGGCAAGTGGTTTGACGTCTGGTAAAGGTAATTACTATTAGCGAAAGAGACTCTTAGATGATGACATATGGGCTCCCATAGAATAACCAAATTTACCATAAACGTCTCATAATAAACTCTTTATATACATCAAGGATTGAATAAATATTACCATAAATCATTTTATTTTTAATCAACACATATTTAATCTTTCAACAATTATTAATCATTAATATTATAACTTGTCGTCTCAATTATTGATTTAATAATATAACTTATTATCTGAGATGATCTTGTGATAATAATTGAATCAATAATATAAGAGATATGATCAAAGAATTATTTGTAGCAATAATTGAGTATAACTGAGTGACTTCTCACGTAAGCATCAATAATCAATACCGTGTGCTACTATGCAACCACGCGTATTACTGTACTTTTACTACTGGGTAGTTCAACAGTTTTAACGGTAACACCTCCGCCGTTATTTTTATAGAAAGATAATTTTGTCATTTTCTAACTACGACAATACTTCCGTTGTGGGGTCCACCAATGATTGTCTTTGTCGTCTGAATATTCCCCGACAAAAAAGAATATTCCCAGAATTAATCGAATATTATATAACCACTTGCTTAATTTGCAAAATTTGTAAATATTACCCACTACTATAACATTATATCAAATCAACACCATAATATTCAAAAATATAATTCAAAAAATTATTCTTTATTCATAAAAGTTGGGGTCTTACAACCTCCCTTCTTATAAAATTTCATCCTCGAAATTAGGGTACATACCTGGTATGTCGAAGAGATGAGGATACCTTGACTTCATCTCAGATTCTAACTCCCAAGTCATTTCCTCCACATCGTGGTTTCTCCACAAAACTTTGACTTGAGGTATAACCTTGGAGCGTACAACATGATCCTTCTTATCCAAGATTTTAACAGGTAACTCTTCATACGTTAAATCTTCCTCTATCTTATCTGGTTCTAATTCAATAATGTGGTTCGGGTCTTTCACATATTTACGTAACATAGATATGTGAAAAACGTTATAAACACGAGACAACTTGGCGGTAAGGCGAGTCTATAGGCCACGCTTTCTACTCGATCGAGGATTAAAATGGGCAAATTAATCGAGGTTTGAGCTTTCCTCTCTTTCCAAATCTCGTAACTCCTTTCCATGGAGCAACACGTAACAACACATGATCTCCAATATCGAATTCCACGTCCTTTCAATGAAGATCGGCATAACTCTTTTCTCGATCTTGTGAGGTTTTTATCGTTGTCGGATCGTTTGAATCTTTTCCGTAGTCATATACGTACCAACTCTGGTCCCAACAATGTTGCTTCACCCACCTCATCCCAAAGATACTAGAAGCGACACTTTCTTCCATACAACGCTTGAAATGGAGCCATGTCAATACTTGCTTGATAACTATTGTTGTAGGAAAACTCCACCAATGGTAAGAACTTGTCCCAACTTCCCTTGAAGTCAAGGACAAATAGTCTTAATAGATCTTCAAGAGTTTGAATAGTCCTCTCCGATTTGCCTCGTCCGTCGAGGATGAAATGCCAATATAAATCATAAATTCGTGCCCATAGCTTTTTGCAAACTAACCAAAATCTTGAAGTGAATCTTGGGTCTCGATCGAAAACTATGGATCTTGGCATACCATGCATTTCTTACAATCTCGTTTATGTACATACGAGCAAGATGTTCAAGTGTATAAGTTTCTCGTATATGTAGGAAATGAGCGGACTTGGTCAATCTATAACCAATGACCCAAATCGCATCTATGCCTTGAGAAACCTTGGGAAGACCGATAATCTTGAAATCCATGGTAATGTGGTTCCCACTCTTTCACATATTTTCACACAACATAGATATGTGAAAACATTATGAACACGAGACATACTTGACAAGTTAACACCTTGAGATCTATAGGCCATAGTTTCCTACTCGATCGAGGATTAAAATGGGCGATAGATTTTGGTACTCTTGAGCTTTCCTCTCTTTCCAAATCTCGTAACTCCTTTCCATGGAGCAACACGTAACAACACATGATCTCCTATATCAAATTCCACATCCTTTCGATGAAGATCTGCATAACTCTTTTGTCGATCTTGTGAGGTTTTTATACGTTCTTGGGATCGTTTGAATCTTTTTTAATAGTCATACGTACCAACTCCGGTCCCAATAATGTTGCTTCACCCACCTCATCTCGATATTGGAGAAATGCAGCGATTTTCTTCCATACAATGCTTCGAATGGAGCCATGCCAATACTTGCTTGATAAGCTGTTGTTGTAGGAAAACTCCACCAATGGTAAGAACTTGTCCCAAATTCCCTTGAAATCAAGGACACAAAAGTCTTAATAGATCTTCAAGAGTTTGAATAGTCCTCTCCGATTGTCCGTCCAAGAATGATTTATGATATTCACCGAAATCAAATCGAAAGTCTCCTGCCCATAGCTTTTTGTAAACTAACCCAAAATTGTGAAGTGAATCTTGGGTCTCGATCAAAAACTATGGATACGGGTATACCTATCCTACATGCGAATCTATTACATTCGATTATATCATTTATGTCCGGACATACTGAGCAAAGACGTTCAAGTGTATAAGTTTCTCGTATCGGTAAGAAATGAGCAAACACTTGGTCAATCTATCAACAATGACCCAAATCGCATCTATGCCTTGAGAAACCTTAGGAAGACCGTGAATAAAGAAATCCATGGTAATGTGCTCCCACTTCCATTCTAGAATTTCAAGTGGTTGCAATGGACCTTTTGGTACTTGATGCTCGCTTTAACTCGTTGACAAGTTAGACACCTTGAGATAAACAACGCTATCTCTCTCTTCATATTGCTCCACCAAAATGTATGATGAAGATCATAATACATTTTGGTACTCCCAGATGGATTAGAAAAATCCTGTGTTGTGCGCGCTCCATCATAATTTTATACTTTAAATCGTGGTCGTTTAGGAACATAAAGTCCGGAGTTGACTCAAGTATTCATTCTTCATCGATTCTTGCTTCCTAAAAGATACTAAAAACACCTTCTTAATTAAGTTTAATTCCTTCATACGTATCGGCTCTACTCAGTCCAGAGCTTGAGCGACTTTAACTTTATCAATTAAAGTTGGTTCTACTCAGTATATTCACCATCATCACATGGGTCCCTGAGTCTTTAACTCTATCTCCATCCTTTGCAAGTCACATAAAATGGGCCTTTGTGTTGACAATATCACACACCGTACTTGCATATGATCTTCTACTCAATGCGTCGCCTACCACGCTCGCTTTTCCGAGGATGGTATTGGATGGTATGATCATAATCTTTCAATAGTTCAAGCCAACGTCGTTGTCTCATGTTGAGTTCCTTTTGAGTGAAGAAATATTTGAGGCTTTTATGATCCGTAAAGATCTCCACTTTCTCCTCATACAAGTAATGCCTCCAAATTTTAAGTGCAAAGACAACAACTGCCAACTCTAGATCATGAGTAGGATAATTCCTCTCATATTCTTTGAGTTGTCATGAGGCATAGGCTATGACTTTCCCATGTTGCATGAGAACACATCCCAACCCTTTGCCCGAAGCATCACTGTAGATGACAAATCCCTCCGAGCCAGATGGTATTGTCAGAATAGGTGATGAAATGAGTCTCCTCTTGAGTTCTTGAAAACTCTTTTCACATTCTTTGCTCCAACCGAACTTTGTATCTTTTCTCGAGTTAGGAAGTTAATGGTGTAGCGATTCGAGAAAATCCTTCCATGAATCTCCGATAATAACCAGTTAAACCGAGAAAGCTACGTGCTTGATCCATCGATTTAGGTTTCTCCCAACTTTGAATAGCTTCAATCTTTGTCGGGTCAACGGATATTCCATGACTTGATACTACGTGCCCAAGGAATGCTACTTCCTCAAGCCAGAACTCGCATTTCTTCAACTTGGCATAAAGCTTGTATTCACGAAGCTTCTGGAGTGTCAGCCTCAAGTGTTGCTCATGATCTTCACGGCTTTTGGAATAAAGAAGGTTGTCATCAATAAAGACGACCACAAAGTGATCCAAATATTCCTTGAATACTCAGTTCATCATATCCATGAAGGCAGCAGGAGCATTAGTCAATCCAAAGGACATGACTAGGAATTCATAATACCCGCACTGAGTTCTGAAAGCCGTCTTTGGAATGTCATCGGTTCTAATCTTCAATTGGTGATATCCGGAAGAAAGATCAATCTTTGAAAAGAATTTGGCTCCTTGCAATTGGTCAACCAGGTCATCAATACGTGGCAATGGGTACCTATTTTTGATGGTGACATGATTCAACTCCCGATAATCAATACAAAGTCGCATACTCCCATCTTTCTTCTTCACGAATAGAACAGGAGCACCCCAAGGAGATGTACTAGGATGAATAAAGCCAATGTCTAACAATTCCTGCAGTTGGGTCTTTAACTCCTGAAGTTCAATAGGAGCCATTCGATATGGGGCTTTGGAAATGGGTTTTGTACCGGGTTCAAGGTCGATACAAAATTTAATTTCACACTCTGGGGGTAGGCCAGGAAGTTCTTCAGGGAATACGTCAGAAAATTTATTAACAATAGAAATATCGTTCAAAACGGCGTATTTTTGTTTAAATCTTTGACATGAGCTAAGAAAGCTTGATATCCATTTTTCAATAAACGAATAGCTTTATGGCTTGAAATGACCATGATTGATCTTAATGGTTTGGTCGCTTGAATTCGCATAATAGGTTGGTTAGGAATATGAAAGCTAACAACCTTACGAAAATAATCAATTTTTGCATGATGAGTAGTTAACCAATCACATCAAATGCAAGTATTTTCAATGAAATAAGATCGACATGTAATGTGAGGGTACCAATATGAACCAAACAAGACTTATAAACAGTGGATGCAATGAAGGTTTCTCCCAACAGAGTTTCCACAGATAAGTCAAAGTCTAATTTCTCCGTGAGTCAAATTTAATCGTTAAGCGCAAGTAGGAGAAATAAAAGAATGGGTAGAACCGGTATCAAATAAAGTATAGACTTCGCTAGAGTTTATGATAAGCTTACCCGTGATGACCTCATTCGGGTTCCTTGCTTTCGGGAGGTCACAACAAACGCCTCTCCTTACTACTACCGTTTTGACTTTTACGGGACTGACCTTTGGTGCCTCCATCCTAGCCGAACTTGTCTTCGGTGAACGACAAAATCGGTCTAAGTGACCTTCTCTTCCACAATTATAACATGCTTTGGGCTGGCATCATCGCGTAGTTTGGGTGATGTGCCCTCCCTCCCATTTTGAAGCATATGATAGGTGGTCGTTTCTCCTTCCTTAACGACAGTCTTTGGTCTTGACGTCTTTCCATTATTGTTGAATCTCCTCTTCTTGAAATGCCCATTCTTATTGTTTTGGCCTCGATTACCACCGAAGTGGTTACCACTTCGCCTATTGATTTCCTCCACGCTTGTTGTTGTCACCGCTTGATGGCTCTCATTGATATTTTCATTTTTCCGATTTGCTCTCTTTTGGTTGCGTTGACTTGTTATCTCGCTCCACTAATCGAACCCTATTTACAACATCCGAATACAAACATAATTTATGAGAAATAAGATGTTGACGTATCTCCCGACTTCAAACCTCTTAAAAACATCCGTATCTTTTTCTTCATTATCCACCAAGTGGGACGCAAACCGGACAACTCGGTAAACTTTTCTTCGTCTTTGCGACACGGTCATATTATTCTGCTCCAACTTGATGAACTCCACCTCTCTCATGTGATGAATACTTTCGGGAAAGTACTTGTCGTTGAATAGTTCTTGGAACTTCTCCCAAGACATTTTCGGTCGGCGGGTTGAGTACGCTTCTGGATTCCCCACCATGTCTGCCTCTCCTCACATGACATAAAGGCGGCAAAGGGACCTTTTGCTCCTCGGAGCATCCCAAGACATCAAATATCTTGATGATCTGCTTTATCCATGCTTCCGCCTTAAGTGGTTTTGGCTCTCCAATAAACTCCGGTGATCCCAGCTCCTTGAACTGTTTAGCGGTGACCGTCCGAGAGTTTCCAGTGTTTCCACCTACATTTTGGACAGGAGCCGTTCTCGCCTGCTGTTGCATGAATTGCATAAAGCCTCTGAACATTTGATCATTCATCATTTGGTCAGTGTTGTTGTTTGCATAAGGATTGTCGGATTGTCGCCTTCCTGATGCACATTATCCTAATTATTGATATGTGGTGAATCAACGGTGCACTTTGTGCTCCATTCCTATTCTCAACATTCTTGGATGTCATTTTCAGATCTTGCCCACAAAACAAAGGTTAATTGACATGTAACATATTATCCCTAAATTACGAATTCAGACCAATTAAATACCACATAAACTTAGGTAGGTCATACTAGCGAAGGAATTCCCCATCTCTCCCCTCCTAGTACTATTTTCACATCTTAGCCGGGGATCATATCCTAAGCTTTGATACTAACCGCGGCGCCCCCAAAATTAGGTATACATCACCCATCTTGAGTCGCCAGATACATGGTACAATTCAAATATTACTTAATAATACAATTGTGGTGTACAATACGACAAAACATATAAACTGTGAGTTTGAATACAAATATTGTCTACTAGAGAGTATACAAACTCAAAAGGAGTCCACATTACAATTATTATCACACTATATCACAGAATAGTAAGGACTACTAATGCACCATCTAGGACCATCTTTCAGCTCCCCGACTAAGTCCTAGCTATATTCTCATTTCTTGAAGAGAACAATGAAAGAAAGGGTGAGCTCAACTAGCCCAAGAAGAAATATTATGACTAAGATAATGCGAAATAAATTATCATTAGCCTTAAACAAGTGTTAAATTGATACAATATAACAAACATCAAGTTTAATGCAGTGAACAAACAATCCATTAAAAGAGTCAAGTAGAGAATAAAATCTACTATCTTTTATGATTTAAAAGGTTTTTCATCACTTTTATCATTGGAACTCGAATTTTAATAAATAATCCACATCATCGAATCACCCCGCAGCACTACGACCAAGGATATTCTTTAGTATCACGACCACAATTATCCATGCACTACGGGCAAGAATATTTGTGTATTCATTAATGGTCATGATAATGCCAACAATCATCCATCAATGCACTACTACCCAATGAGGACTTTTACCACATCATTTGTAACATTACGGTCCATGATTATACTCGAATAATCCTCAGTCATAATCATACCAAGTCCATCTATGCACTACAGCCATACGATGACTTTCAACAAAATATAAACATGAGGATGATGACAATGATATAAGAATTCAATAAAACAAGTTCAAGAATTAATTTATCTAGGAACTAATAACGTCCAAATTGTCAACATGATCTTTGCTTTGTAGAGTAAAATTCAAGAATGCTCGAAGAATATTTCCATGAAAAGATCTTTGGATGAAGCGCAAATATCAAGGATATTCCATTAATATCAAGGATATTCCACTAATTTCATGGAGTATCAATATCTTATTTAATTTACTTTAAATAAAATATAATAATTTCTCATAAATTCACATAGTCACATAATGAAATTTCTCATTAATAAATAATGTCAAATTATTAACTCTCTAATTAATAATTACATTAATTAAAATACCAATAGGCTTATTAAATATTTCTTTTAATACAATAAGCTCACATAATCACATACTTCGATAATAAAATTCTCTACATTAATTTAATAAATGTAACACATATAATTAAATTAATCTACCACAATGCATCAATTAATTATTTAATCTAATAATTAAATCATCGAAAATATTTATTTACTTCAATAAATATTAAAATTAAATTACAAAAATCTCGTTCGTCACACCATCCGAGTCGATGACACTACTCAAAATCCCTCAAATGAAACACCTATCGAAGAACCATCTCAAAATATTAATTTTCAATCCTAAGTTGAATTCAATGTAGAAGAGGAACTTGTTGCGGATCCCGGACTAAGACCATAGATTATGGAATATGATGCTAACAAGAGAGAGTATTCGTCGAGGATATTTTCTTAAGGTCCCTCATCAACTAATGCTTTCCAAATTCACTCAAACTATTATTTATGGAGAGAAACACATATATTAATCCTTAATGGTACAAAAAGTATTCCAGTTAGTTGGAATATAGTGAAAAGGAAGATGCAGTATTTTTCTTATATTGTTATCTATCCAAAGCTAATATTGGTGGTCAAGGGGGTGAGAATAAATTTGTCGGCAAGGGATTTAATAATTGGAGGAAGACAAAATACTTATCTGAACATGTTGGAAAGTCACCTAATAGTATTCATAGACGATACATGTTAGCTTGTCAAAATTTGAGGAACCGAAAGCAACACATAGATATCAAGTTGGTGCAAGGTTGGCTATTATGAGAAATAAAGTGAACTTTAATCTTTTATATTTCTTGATGCATGTATCTAGTTGGGAGATATAAGGCACATGGAATATATTAAGTTAGTGAACAACTCAATATTATGGCTAGATTTACACTCCATCTATTAAAGAATGCCAAAAGGGTAATATGGAAAATTTGCTCACATTTTTAATGGCTAACTTGACATTTGCTATAACCTAAGGAGTTTGACCTAAGGGTTTGACCCTTAGGGTTAAAACCTAAGGTTTTAAAAAATTCTAAGATTTCCAAATTTTAGTTTTCAAAATAGAAAATTAATATTTCTAAATTATAATTAGGATTCTCTAATTATACTAAGATTTCCTAATCATAATTCAAGCTTGCTTATTAGGATTTAATATTTCCTAATTAAAATTGCTAATTTAGCAATTAGGTTCATAATTGTATATTAGGATTTATAATCCAAGAATTAGGGTTTCTAAATTATAATTAGGATTTTCTAATTAGATTAGGGTTTCTAATTACTTAGACTTGAACATTAGGATTAATGTTTTCTAATTAACATAAAACTTTCTTAATTAGCAATTAGGGTTCCTAATTTTGCAATTAGGGTTTCTAATTATTTTGTTAGGTTTTACCCTAATTAAATTTATAATCAATACACTTAAGCCATTAAGTTTCCAATTTAGGGTTTCCACTTCCTAATTAGGGTTTTGGATTCCTAACTAAAATTAGGATTTCGAACCGTTTCTAGGGTTTCTTATCAATCATTAGGGTTTTCTTCTTGAACATTGGCGTCCTTAATATAATACTAGGGTTTGCCACTAATATAGGTTATCTGGTCAACCCTTGATCCTTAACCACATCTGTACACATATACAACCATATACACGTAACATATACACTTATATCCTTAATCTTGAATAATTCACCCCAAAATTTTTAAATCCATAAAATTCCTTTACGTAATTTTGAAATCCCTAAATTTTCTTTACGAAATATCAAATCCATTCACTTATTTTCTTTCTAGGTTTATTATTTAACCTTAATTCAATATTTTATGATTTTAATAAATATCTAAATTCTCGGGTTGTCACATTCACCCCTTCTTCTAAAAATTTTGTTTTCGAAATTTACCTTACACCTTACACATTTCATAGACAACATCACATGCTACCCAATACATTCCTCACAAGAGAGTAAAATTTTCAAATAGTCTTTGAGGAGTTATTTAGACTATTATGCATCATTTTCGAAAATGTTATATGGAAATTCACCCGAAATCGTTATAACTTACGGACATAGTGGGTAATTAGCATTATGCCTGTACTTATTAAAAATCTTGTTGGTCGAATTAGTTTCTCAAATCATTTGCCATAGGCACACAAAATTGTAACTTCGGTCTTATGTTAGGTTTGTAATATTCATGAACGCAATCAAATTGCAAAAAAAATCAAACTTAAAACGTAAAAATCGTAGAGTTTAAAATTTTACAAACCATATACCCATATACCCGGATCACCCTTTATGCACAATTATTAATTAAACGAAAAGATAAAGAATAAAATCATACCTTGAAGATCGAGCTTCCTCGTGTACAAGTTCACCTCCAAATCCTTTCGCTCTCAACTCAATCCACCGGTTTTGGTTCCTTCCTTTGATCAACGTTAGCCACCCAAGTGTTTGGCCTCTCAGAGGTGATCCACCAAGGAAGAAGAAGGATTCAAGAAGATGGGTGGTTGGTAAACCCTAGTTTTTCTATCTCTATAGAAAAAGAGCGCATCTCCCAACTATTTGAATTATATAACGTATTAGTCATATCCTCATATAAGACTCTCTTATAAAGATATCAAGTAACCCTATTAAAATAAGGTATTATTTAATTAAACTCTTTTAATTAAATGGGCTCCTCAATCTTATTAGGATAATTAATTAAACTCCTTTAATTAATTTTCCTCCTAATCCTATTAGGAATAAATGAGAGTACTTATATTAAATTAATTCCTAAACTCTTTTAGAAATTAAAATAATAATAATTGTAATAATATTAATAAGACTCTCTTATTAATTTATATTTAATATTTCTAAAATATTAAATAATAATATTAAGCTATTTTAATTTATTCTATCACCATAGATTAAATTAAATATACTTAACATATTATTACGATTATGCCATTAACTTCTTAAATAATTATTCTTCCTTTTATGGTGTGACCCTTTAGGTTCTCCATATTAAACCTATTGTGAATAAATCAATTAGAATAATTCTAATCTTATTTAAATAAATAAATTAAACAATTAATTTATTTAAATAAATAATATTTATTCTACAATAGGATAAGCCTCCTAAATGATCAACGACTTTCCAGATAATATAGATTTCAACATTAATCATAAAAGAACCTTTGAGTAAATAGTTACCAGATAATTCAATCCTTCCACCATACAATGTCCCAATTAAATATAAGATATGGAATTACATCGTCAAGTCTTATTTTATTTAATTATATGTATTTCGACTCTTAAATGCACAACTCCAAATAATGCAAATTAGAAACTCCTTTCTAATTTCATTCTTTCGCCAAGGACTACTGGGTTGTCATTTATCGAATCACATAGACATTTCTCTTTTTTATTAGAAGTGGTAGATTCTTTATCGATCATACATTATCTCCATGTATAACTTATTATACCCAAGCATACCCTTTGATATACCCTAAGGGTCTTAAGGAATAAGTCAAAGTATAACTCATCATACACAAGATACTATGATGATCTCAAGTCCAAGGATCACTTGACTACTATCACTACAGAATTCCTATCGACAGCAAGTAAAACTCCATTAGGTATTCCTTAGCGAGCCACGCTCAAAGGAACTTATTCTCTAATAAGCACCTACATACTTGCTTTAGTGTTCCACACAAATGATCATGAGATCAATCATCCTCATCCAATGAGCAAGCAACGATGTACCAATCTATCCTGGATTCACTAATCCCCAATTTAGTAATCCAACGATTGGGAACTATTTTAGTTTTAAGCTTTCTAAGAATTTAGATCTCATTAGAATGATCATCATCATTATTCTAAAAGCATTGCTTAAAACTATGGGTTTATCACATATTATAAAACAAAGATCATGTAGATAATTAAAAGCCTTTAATAAATTAATACTTTTTATTAATAAATGAATAAGATTGTTACAAAGTATATGCTTTATCATCAAACATGATCGGGTTTGTGTGCATACTACTTTCAATCTCCCACTTGCACTAAAGCCAATCGTCATGGTATCTCATACTCTTCTTCTCTAAGTGACGATTATCCCGTCGTTGATAAGCTTTAATTAATGGATATGTAATGTTGTTCATGAGAGTCCACTATCTCTATAGTGATTTCCCATCTTTCAATGATTCTAATAATCAAATGAAAGTGCCACAACACATGTTTAGATCCAAGATGAGACTTAGAACTATTCCTAGTTCTCAGAATGAACTTTTAATCCAAACAATCAACTCATAGCCTTCATTTATAGCTATATACTTTGTCTTTATCACTAAACCAAAGAACTCTTTTCATTGCTTGGAACCTTTCCAATTCATCGCGCACCACCGCTCAAGGTAACACTTTACCTTAAAGTGAATTTTTCGTCGTCTTGGTCTCTGTCTCAAAAACTTGAGTCTCATAAGCCCTCTAGTTTTAATTTAGACCCACCATGAATATGATCACATCCTTAGTGCTTGCTAAGCACTTTTAAGATGTTTTTCACCGACTCATAGTGAACTTCTCCATAATACGACCGATCAACATCGTGTCTCGTATATTTCATCAGATACATGATTGTCACTCATGCGACCTCTCTTTTCGTGAGTCTCGTGGGGACTATTAAGAGAGATACACCCATAGCTCATCGACATGAGACATCTCTTGAGTTTGCCATGCTAAACGACTTTTAGCATCAAATGAATATACGCCTTGGGTTAAGTCGAGCATCCTCTTAATCTATCTATATAGATTTTATCCCAATTAAGATACTCTTCCCAAATCATTCATGGAGGAATGTTTAGACAACTTTATCTTTACCGATTGTAGCATTGTATGTATGTTCCTCATCCGTAGTATATCAATATATAATACTAGAAATTCACGACGCTCCCACCCCCACCGAATTCTTTTTATACACACTCAAACTCTTACCTCATCAAATGTAACTCGGATCATCATCTTCTATGATGCGATCTCATCATCATCATCATCATGATGAATCCATACCTCCTAGGTATCTTTGGTACTATTCCGATTTATTTATTACGATTATTGGGGTACAATAGGTCTATCTACAGTTCCTCTTATTCGACTTATAGTGTTTTGTGGTTCTTGAACTCTTCAAGATCTATTATCCTCCCACTAGCCCCTTTAAATGATAAACACCTTTATCTTAGAAGGCAAAGCGTGTTTCAGAACAAACACCTTTTGCTAAGTAGAATTATAGAACATATACCCTAAACTTACTTTAGGATGTCCCACAAATCAGATATGTCAAATCTTGTCCCAAGCTTATCCTTTGAAACCTTTTCACATAAGTTGACAACCCTTATCTTAACATACTTAAGATTAGGAATCCTCCCCGTCCATAACTTTTATGGAGTCTTGGGGCTGGATTTTGAGGTTACCTTTTCAGTAGATATGCAGCCATTTCTAGGACATGATCCTGTAAGGATACCGAATGCTCAGTAAAATCATTTTGGACCGCACTATGTCCAACAAGGTACGATTTTTCATTCGTATACATCAATCAATTATTACGATCGATGTGTCCATTATGAGAAAACCATTTGAGATGATCTAAAAACTTATCAGATACAAGTATTTATTCCTCGATCTAATCAAAGAATCTTAATACTTTGCCAATTTGTTTCACTTCAAATTCTTTTGAACCTTTCAAATAATTCACACTTGTATTTCAAAGAAATACACACATTCAACTCTTTGAATGATCATCTCCTTTTTCTTATACTAGTTTGTTCAATTTGCAAAATTATTTTTCACGTAAGTCAAGTATACAAAATCAATTAAGTAATATTCCAGCCTTACTATACAAAACATTATTATTATAAATAGAACAACAATTGTTCTTAATTATAATACCAAAGATTTCATCATCAACAATAAAATGGAAATAATATTTTTAACAAGAACCGAATACAATAACAACTTATCGACTTAATAGATTTGCCAGTAGGCATTGCTAAACTATAAGTTTCTATGGCTAATATGGCAACCTTTGCTACATTTCCACACATGATTACTTATATTTGTTTAGCTTTCTACTTCGCTTGGTCCCCTTCATAAATCTATATTTATGATAACCAAAGTCGGTATCCAATACCCAAGTAGAACCTCGACTTAAAGAAAATTTATTTCAATCATGAACAAAAAATCAGATTTGTAACCAAACTTCACTAAGCTTCTTTGTTAGCCTCTCAAAGATGCTTCTCGCAGCTTTCTTTCCAAAGGTCCAGCTTATTGCAATGGAAGCAAACTCCTTTGCTATCCGTGATCGCTTTTGTTCTTATTATCCTTTGTTTATGCCTTTCTATTTACCTTCTTTGAATCGCTCTTCTTTTCGTAAGATCCTTTGGCCCCTACCAAGAAGACTTGATCTTTCTTGGTTGAAAAGTGACTCTCAACATTTTTCAATATGTTAAGCAAATCAATGAGGTCGATATCTAGCTTGTTCATATGAAAAATTCACAACAATTGTGAAAGGAGTCCGGAGTGAGTGCAAGATCAAATCTTGCTCAACTCTCCATCCATGACAAAACCGTTGTCCTAATTGATCAATCAAATTGATAATGTTAAGGACTTTTATCTGCATCATAAAGTGTCATCTGTTATTCTAGATCTAAGAGCTCCTTAGATATCCGATATCTATCACCCCTACTTTCCTCACCATCAACTACTTGATGTGCGTGAATATAGTAAAAGCATCCATAGTTTCATGCCGACGTCAAGCTCATTACTCATAGATGCGAGCATGATGCATCGAGCCAATCAGCAGCATCATCTTGCCACTTTCTAAAAGTAGCAATGTCTTCCTCGTAGGCATTGTCTCAAACCATCATAGGATAGGCGATTATGACATAAGATAACTTTTCAAATATGAGAACTATTCTCAAATTCCTTAACCAATCCGCTTAATTCTATCCCAGTTAAATAACATCTAATATGCTTCGCAGTTGATAGTAATTTTAGACATTGTAAAATTTTGTAAAATGAATTTGTAATTAACAACATTTTAACATACATTCTTTTATTAATTACCAAAATAAATTAGGTCTTGTTTTAAATTGGTATCTCCCACTATTTTCTTCAAACTATATTACCTCACTTATATAGTTCGCAAAAATCTAATTAAAGATTTGCTAGTGAGAATAAGGATCCCATTTCAAATGTATATAGCCTTTGTGGTGACACAACAAACTATATATAAATAAATAGGTAGACAACTTTTGTCAATTACATCAACTATGCAACTCCTTTTCTTTTGCCTCTTAGATTATTTCGATCAAGTGGTGGCACATCCGAATCAAAATTATCCAAGTTAAGTCCAACCTAGCACTCCATATATTCAAAAAGAAAATATCATCCTTGTGGTGACACAACAAAACAATATTGTTCAATTTTCTTTATAAGAATCAAATGTGATAAATTAACATCTTAAATACTTAATACTTGCCTTGTGGTGACACAACAAACTCATATTAAATATTTAATACTCTATTAATTTTATCATGCTAAGAAGCTTACGCTCGATATTCCAAATATCTTTGAACGCTTAGGACTTAATATAAAAAAATTGAGGGGTTTGTTATTAATTTGTCTCATCTTGTTTAAGCTGCATTTATATATATATATATAATATATACGCCATATATTAATGAACATGCGAAGCATGTTTGCATAATATATATATATATATAGTATAAGCATGCATATATAGAATACTATATTCTACCCTTGATTGATTATGGACTTTTATTCTAGTTTGGTTCACTAGAGCCACCAAGTGAACCAAAAGGTCAAACCCTAGGGGTGCAAGAAATAATATTTAAATATAACTATTACATTTAAACCCGGCTCCATTACAAACGGTCTTCAAGCGCCTTGTTCTCTTGATCTCCAATTCTTCAAAATTAATTCTAACTATTCCTATTACAAAACTATTTAAAATAAATAGAAACCTCGATCGATCGCATAAATAAGGGAAGTACATATAGAGGGAGATAGAATTTACATTAAGAAAAATTAGAGAAGACGAGGTACGCAGACCCCATTTAATAAAACCCATATTCAATGCATCCAACTAAAATAAAATCCAATCACATCGTCAATAGTCCATAATCAATCCCATTTATTATCATACACATCATCATATGCATCAATAAATAACATTCATCTTATGAATAATAAACATTTAATATATATATTGATATCATTTAATGGGCAAATTTAGTTAGTATAAAATCTAATTTTGAATCAAAATAAACTCCTTTATTTTAATCCAAATTTAAATCAAAATAAAACTATTTTATTTTAATTTATCCAATTTTGAATAAAATAAACTATTTTATTTTAATCAAAATCTTTAATCAAAATAAACTCCTTTATTTTAATTAATTATGAATCCAATTCCATATAAAAAAAAATTTTATTAAAAAGAAACACTTGATTCTCTTTCCTATTCACAAATAAACTCCTTTATTTTGAATAATATGAAATCTTATTTCATATCTAAATAAACTCCTTTATTTAAGGAAACATGGATTCACTTTCCTATTCACAAAAATAAACTCTTTATTTTGAATAATATGAAATCTTAATTTCATATCTAAATAAACTATTTATGGAATCCAATTCCTTCATTATTTTAGTTATCATGAATCCAATTCCAATTTTAAATTAAATTATCATTTCCAAACTCTAATTTTAGATTAAATTTAATTTAAAATTAAAATAAATTTTTTTATTTTAAATTAAAACTTTTATTTTAAATTAAATTTTTTATTTTAATTATAAAATTATAAAATTATTATATATATATATATATATATTACGTTAATATATATATATATATATATATGGCTTAATATATTTTTTTTATTTTCAAAAAAAAATCCCGATTCTTCACGTTGGTTAACATATCATTTATATTCAATATATTAATAAGATTGTTACTATAATAAGATACATATATATTCAATATATTTACTAAGTCATGAAACCACGTAAAGGCGGTAAACACAAGATTTCCTTGAAAAAAAAATATAGTCACGTGATCCCATATATATATATATATATATATATATATATATATGATGATCACTAAATATATATATATATATATATATATATATATATATATATATATATATATATATTATTATATAATTTATGTATATTAACAATCATATATATATATATATATAATCAATATATATGTTAATTATACAATATTAACAACTCATACTCAATTCACGTGGGCCAAAAAACTTTTCTTTTCGTTTTTTTTTTTTTTTTAAAAAAATTTTATACAACAAAATTATGCCCAATTAAATTATTCTAAACACATATCAATATACATATCAAATTAAAATAATTAATAATTTGCATAAAGGTTTGGCTCTCGATGCCACCGTTAGGTTTGTAATATTCATGAACGCAATCAAATTGCAAAAAAATAAGCTTTAAACGTGTAAAAATCGAGTTTAAAATTTTACAAACCATATACCCGATCACCCTTTATGCACAATTATTAATTAAACGAAAAGATAAAGAATAAAATCATACCCTTGAAGATCGAGCTTCCTCGTGTACAAGTTCACCTCCAAATCCTTTCGCTCTCAACTCAAATCCACCGGTTTTGGTTCCTTCCTTTTCGATCAACGTTAGCCACCCAAGTGTTTGGCCTCTAGAGGTGATCCACCAAGGAAGAAGAAAGATTCAAGAAGATGGGTGGTTGGCAAAACCCTAGTTTTTCTATCTCTATAGAAAAGAGCGCACTCTCCAACTATTGAATAACGTAGTACATAATACCTATATAAGACTCTCTTATAAAGATATCAAGTAACCCTATTAAAATAAGGTATTTATTTAATTAAACTCTTTTAATTAAATGGGCTCCCTAATCTTATTAGGGATAATTAATTAAACTCCTTTAATTAATTTTCCTCCTAATCCTATTAGGAATAAATGAGAGTACTTATATTAAATTAATTCCTAAACTCTTTTAGAAATTAAAAATAATAATAATTGTAATAATATTAATAAGACTCCTCTTATTAATTTATATTTAATATTTCTAAAATATTAAATAATAATATTAAGTTATTTAATTTATTCTATCACCATAGATTAAATTAAATATACTTAACATATTATTACGATTATGCCATTAACTTCTTAAATAATTATTCTTCCTTTTATGGTGTGACCCTTTAGGTTCTCCATATTAAACCTATTGTGAATAAATCAATTAGAATAATTCTAATCTTATTTAAATAAATAAATTAAATAATTAATTTATTTAAATAAATAATATTTATTCTACAATAGGATAAGCCTCCTAAATGATCAACGACTTTCCGTATAATATAGATTTCAACATTAATCATAAAAGAACCTTTGAGTAAATAGTTACCGTATAATTCAATCCTTCCACCATACAATGTCCCAATTAAATATAAGACATGGAATTATCACAAGTCTTATTTTATTTAATTATATGTATTTCGACTCTTAAATGCACAACTCAAATAATGCAAATTAGAAACTCCTTTCTAATTTCATTCTACCTTGCCAAGGACTACTCGGGTTGTCATTTATCGAATCACATAGACATTTCTCTTTTTATTAGAAGTGGTAGATTCTTTATCGATCATACATTATCTCCATGTATAACTTATTATACCCAAGCATACCTTTTGATATACCCTAAGGGTCTTAAGGAATAAGTCAAAGTATAACTCATCATACACAAGATACTATGATGATCTCAAGTCCAAGGATCACTTGTACTACTATCACTACAGAATTCCTATCGACAAGCAAGTAAAACTCCATTAGGTATTCCTTAGCGAGCCACGCTCAAAGAACTTATTCTCTAATAAGCACCTACATACTTGCTTTAGTGTCTCCACACAAAATGATCATGAGATCAATCATCCTCATCCAATGAGCAAGCAACGATATATACTAATCTATCCGGATTCACTAATCCCCAATTTAGTAATCCAATGATTGGGAACTATTTTAGTTTTAAGCTTTCTAAGAATTTAGATCTCATTAGAATGATCATCATCATTATTCTAAAAGCATTGCTTAAAACTATGGGTTTATCACATATTATAAAACAAAGATCATGTAGATAATTAAAAGCCTTTAATAAATTAATACTTTTTATTAATAAATGAATAAGATTGTTACAAAGTATATGCTTTATCATCAAACATGATTGGCTTGTGTGCATACTACTTTCTTTCAATATACCACATAGTATGCACACAAACCTAATCTTAACTCCTTCTCCATACGAATTTCATTCAACTCGTAATTCATAATCCTTTCACGAATCATACCAATTCATAGTACAACCGACACAACAATCTTCTTTGTAAACTTTTCAATCATTAGATTGATTCTTTTCCTTATTATCACCTTATCGATAATCTAAAGTGATCTCATCGTATAAATTACGATTCCTTTCTATTCTCTTGATCGTTTTGTTTTAAGATCTCCGTCCTTGTACTTTTAGTCTTTTACACTCTATCTATTTATCACTACTTTCACCTTTATTATCGAGTTAGGGAACTCAGATCTTATAAATCGCCGAGATTAAATCTTTGAATCTTACCGAATCACCATGGATCCAAGTACAATCATTCTATAAGCTTATTGTGGAAGATATAAACATAAATTGTTTATACAATAAACTTTACACATCATCCCCAAGATCGAAATTGTAACCTTAACTTATACACAATTCATAACTTTAACCTTAACTTATATACAATTCATATTATTATCATACTATTATATATACTATTTTAATTACAATTAATATATATAATAATCCCAAGTTGAAATTGGTTTTATCCTTTCTTGAATCCGACTTATTCGCCTTTATTTGCAATGTTTATCATGATATATAACAAGGGTGAGCAATAAGTTTGCCCAAAGAAGTATAAGTTCAAGTTTATTTGAGGATATATCATGATTGAAAGAATTTGAATAATATCGGCTAACATTTAACAATATAATTGTGAACTAGCATGAACAAACTTTCATAAATCGAACAAACATTAAACATAAACAAATATATCCGAACCAGAATGGTAATGAAGGTGATCAACCTTTCATACCGATGAGTACATGCAATATGCACAGAGTGTGATTAAATAATTCATGGACATGGCAATCAATCAATGATTAACCACAAGTATATTTGAATGAAACAACTCTAGGTCGAGTTAGAGAAAACTTTCTGTTCTGTTGATTATCGCTTACGCAATTTATTAAGCTTTATCCGAAAACTTAATATAAATAATATTGATCTATAAATTAGAATAATATCATCACAATATTTAAAATAACCTAAACACATTATCACATAATCCTATATAACCTAAACATATCATCATATAACACATAACACATATAAGACTATAAGTAAATCAAGTCAAACTATTTCAATCGAGTTGAATCCGACACAATTCTAACATCCCGAATATCTAGTTTGACAATTATCGAGTTTAAGTTCAATTAAACTCTGCTTTAAACACTTAAAAATTATCTTAGATAATTATATTATCAATCAAAATATTTTTCATAAGCTCGTAATAATTTTTAAATAATTATTATCATTTAAAATAATTTTTAATCATTAATATCGTATTTATATGAATTAAATACCACATAATTCCATTATCATTAATATTTATTTAATACTAAATATTAATGAAAATCATAACATAATATTATAATATATTTATAATATATCAAAGTATTTTTAATACCTTAAAATCATATTTATATGATTTTTAAACAATTAAATTCATTATCCGATAATTGCTGCCATAATATTAAATATTAATGTTTTCATGACAAAATATCAAAAGTTATATTTTATAACTTAAAATATTTTATAACACTTAAATCATTTTTATATGATTTTTAAATCATTAATTTATTTTTCCATAATTTATTTAATATATTTATTAAATAAATTAATTACCATTAATATTAATTAATTAATGAAATTCATCACAAAATATTAAAAGTCATTAAAAATAACTTAAAATATTTTCTTATAACATAATATAATTTTTCATGATTTTCAAGTATTAAAATCATTTTAAATAATTTATTTAATATTATAATTAAATAAATTAAATACCATTAATATTCCAAAAATATTAAATATTTATGAAATATATTCAAAATAATTAAAACCCATTTTTAGGCTTTAAAATAATTTTTAGTAATTTATTATGAATTTTTAATAATTAAAACTATTTTTATCCATTTATTAAATAAAATAATTATTTTTAGAAAATAATCATTGCTAAAGGGCCCTATATAGCGAAGAAATCTGCTATATAGGTGTTCTTAAGCTCCCTTGTAAAATGCATAGGCGCTCCAAGGTACTAGGTTTGACCACAATTAATTTCATGTTCTAATTGGTTTACGGTATTGTAATGCTATCAATATTATAGTATTTATTTAATACTACATATACTAACTGATAAGTAGGTTTTATATCTACTTATCCGATATCTTTACTTGAATTAGTTGCTTATAATCATGTGTCTTAGTTACTTTTCATGCATTTTGTGTTCATTTTGTAGGTTATCGTTTGAAGCGGTGTGAGTGACTATTATCGGTAAGAAAAAGCAAGAAAAATACAAAAAAAGCAATCCGGACATCATTTGGGCTTTCATGTTCATTTCATGTTCTTGGCTTGGAACTTGGACTATATTTTAGAGCTTCTTCTTAGCTTTTCGAACATCTTGAATCATTCCAATCGAGAGTTCGGATGCAAGAGTTATGACATTTGTACCAACGGACATCGAACATCAACGCTTTTGGATGGCCATTTGCATAGCAGTCACTTCCCGCCCAATTTCGACCTTCATCCGTTCGTTATTTCTAAAATATCAAAGAATGAAAGTTGTAGATCTCGTCGATATCTTCAATTTGATATGTGTCAGGCCTCGTAATGCTTCTTGGATCAAAAGTTATGGCCGTTTTCCCAAGGGACGTCGAGCGAGAAAATTTTTTCGTCACAAAACCGCCACGGGTGGGCGTACCAGCCTCAAGTCAGAACCCTAGCCCGCTGGGGCGGGTCCAAATCAAGCATAAACTCCTGCCGGGGTGGGGTAGCCTAGAAAATGCGCGAAAAATGCAAATTTTGGTCCAATTTGAGTCCGAAAAGGATTGTTTCGATCCGATTGACACAAGGACTTCTAAGAGAACTTCCAAGAGGATTTAAAGACATATGAAGAGACTTATATAAGGAGGAGAATCACAAGAATTAGGGGAGATTAGAGACTAGATGGAGGATTCAATTAAATTAGATTAGAGTAAATTAGATCAAAACACTAGTTCTAAATAGTTTTGGAGATTGAACCAACTTGGAGACCATTGAAGATTCAAAGTAGGAGCAAGGAGGGAGCGTCAAATCTACAGACAATAGATTCTATCTTCTCATCTTCTTCTATCTTTGTCTTTTAATGATGATTCAATTGTGGATTCTTAGTTTTAATTCAATAATCATGAACTAATTCTTTGTTTGAGATTACAATGGATCTTATTGTGTAGTTTATTTTAATATGCTTCGTTATCAATTATTATGTTCTATTGTGAGGATTGTCTATTATGATTTGGACTTAATTGTTTAATTGATTGGCCATCAATTATCGTGATAATCTATGTGAACTCGAGGGATGAAGTATTGATTTAGATCTTATCATGATAGCATGTGTCGTGAATTTTGTCGATATGATTTTTTTTCGATTATTGTTAAGGTAGAGATACGCTTGACATCACATGTAATCGGATAGAGAACTTATTCTTCAACCTTCTTCAATTGTAATTCACATAGAGATATAATGGGTTAGTTGATTAAAATGTTTAACAGTTTCTATCTTAATTGTGGATTGACGTTAATATGGGTATTATGCATCGAGAGGTGGTTTTATCTGCTTTAGTGTTCTTGATTAACAATTCAGGATAGAGAATAATTGATGAGAAGTGTGTTAACTTAAATGAAGCAATAAGTGAAGTTGTGATCTTAAATCTCAGTTATCTTAATTTAACTAGTGGAATTTAATAGTAGTTTAATTTATATAATTTGAAATTCATTCATTTAAATAAGATTGAGTTGGTTACGGGTTAGTACTTGGTGATTTTTGTTAAATAATTCTCTGTAGAACGATACTCTACTCATCACTTTATTACTTGTTGACCACGTATACTTGCGTGTTGTTGTGCATAATTAGATTTCACCCAACACTAACTCATATCATGGCCAAACAACAACATAACAGAGAGATCGAAGCCTCAAAAAATCATATCGGGAGGTCGTTCTTCATTTCTGAGTTTTCCAGAAATGAAGAACAACACGAATGTGCTACTTTGGATCCTTGTAACATGCAACCTGAGCTCAATTTATGCGATATGAATGTTCACATATATAGTAGAGATGTCGGTGTACAATTCTATAACCTTAGATCATCATAACAACAACGATTCAAAGAGATCTAGGCCAAATTCAAAGTAGTGGTCGAATCGCTCCTTGAAGATCTGGGTTTTCCAGAAACCTTCATAAGGCCGTTTTCATCGACCCTACTTTGACCACGAATATAACCGCTTTACATTTATGATTTTGGTAAAGTAAAGGCTTAAATATATAGACTACATGTCACCTACAAGATCCAACCAACAAAATGACCTAACAATTAAAAAAAAGCAAGATCATAGACCTACAAATACATCATCATCGGACTTTTACGGGCAAATCTGGGTCCTGCCTAGAAACCGATTTCGTGAGCGGTCAATCGAGATTTGATTGCTTTCATATCTTTCAATCTATACATGATATGGACTTGATTCAAGTTTCAGATCAAAGCCCTTTCAACAAAGAACATATCTATAACATAAAACACAACTAAAACCTAACACAGAAAGATCTAGAGATTGACAAATGATCGCCGACCACTTTTTCAACTTTTTCCATTTCTAAAAACTTCAAAATCGTGCATCTAGATGTTATAGATCCTTGATCTAACAACCCAGATCACTAAATGACACCCCCTAACACAACTTTAACCAACAAACAACAACAAATAACATAAGATCACATGATTTCTAAAATTTAGGGTTTTATACCTTTTTTAGCTTTGATATAGAATCTGATCATGATGATCTGATCTTTGAGAGTTAAGTGTTGATATGGACTTAACTTTTCATTCACTCACACTCCCATAACCCTAATTTAGAGAGAGAAAAGAGGTTGGCTATTATGAGAAATAAAGTGAACTTTAATCTTTTATATTTCTTGATGCATGTATCTAGTTGGTGCAAGGTGGTTGAAATTGCGAGATTTGGGAGATATAAGGCACATGGAATATATTAAGTTAGTGAACAACTCAATATTATGGCTAGATTTACACTGTATCTATTAAAGAATGCCAAAAAGGGTAATATGGACAATTTGCTCACATTTTTAATGGCCAACTTGACATTTGCAACAACCCTTAGGGTTAAAACCTAAGGTTCTAAAAAAATTTCTTGGATTTCCAAATTTTGGTTTTCAAAATAGAAAATTAATATTTCTAAATTATAATTAGGATTCTCTAATTATACTAAGATTTCCTAATCATAATTCAAGCTTGCTTATTAGGATTTAATATTTCCTAATTAAAATTGCTAATTTAACAATTAGGTTCATAATTGTACATTAGGGTTTATAATCAAAGAATTAGGGTTTCTAAATTATAATTAGGATTTCCTAATTAGATTAGGGTTTCTAATTACTTAGACTTGAACATTAGGATTAACGTTTCCTAATTAACATAAACTTTCTTAATTAGCAATTAGGGTTCCTAATTTTGCAATTAGGGTTTTCTAACTATTTTGTTAGGTTTTACCTAATTAAGTTTATAATCAATACACTTAAACCATTAAGTTCCCAATTTAGGGTTTCCAACTTCCGAATTAGGTTTTCAAATTCCCGGAACTGAAATTAGGGTTTCCAGAACCAATTTCTAGGGTTTCTTATCGATCGTTAGGGTTTTCTAACCGAATGTTGACGGCGTCCTTAATATAATACTAGGGTTTTTTCTTGATATAGGTTATCTCGTCAACCTTTGACCCTTAACCACATATTATACACATATACAACCATAAACACGTAACATATACACTTATATCCTTAATCATGAATAATTCACCCAATTTTTTTTTAATCCATAAAATTCCTTTACTAATTTTTGAAATCCTAAATTTTCTTTTACGTAAATATCAAATCTATTCACTTATTTCTGTCTAGGTTTATTATTTAACCTTAATTCAATATTTTAAGATTTTAAAAATATCCACATTCTCGGGTTGTCACAGGTTACCTTTACGTGGCCATGATGAATCGAGATGCTCAAAAAGGCGAGGTTTATTTCTTTTTATTCTAAAGTTTTTATTCGAGAAAAATGATGGAGTGGATAATGTTGTGTTGAATAATGCTCCATGAAACTACAAATTGACAACACCTTCAATCCAAAAAGACATTTGTAGTCTTCTTTGCATATTTGACCACAAATGCTATAGTTGCCTGATTGGGGATAATTTTTTCTCTTTGTTAGTTGACGAGGCTCATGATTCATCAATTAAAGAACATATGGATGTTTCTTTATGTTATGTGAACAAGTATGGGTGCGTTATTGAGAGTTTTCTTGGCATTGTTCATGTTGCCAATACATGGGCTCGAACACTTAAAGAGGTTATTAAGTCACTTTTTGCAACACATGGATTGAGCATGTCACATGTACGTGGGCAAGGATATGATGGAGCTAGTGACATGCGAGGGGAATTTAATGGTCTCAAAAGTTTGATTTTGTCAGAAAACAAGTCTGGTTTTTATGTTCATTGTTTCGCTTATTAGCTTTAATTCACACTTGTAGATGTTACAAAAAAAACATAAGAAACTTAAATCATTATTTGATTATCTTGCAATTTTGGCAAATGTTGTTGGAGCTTCTTGCAAGCGTAAGGAAGTTGTTATTTCAAGCAAAGGCATGATATAGATCTAGAAGGGGGATGAGTTGAATAGATCTTTAAACTTCTTTCTTAATTACTTATTTGGTGATATTAAATAAAAAATTAGTCAAAATCATCTATACTGTGACGAAATATAAGTTTGAAAAACTCCCTTAAAGATTTACCAAGAGATCATAGTTCTTAACACAAGTTATATGAATGATCAAACACATAGAAGATATAGTAGTTATAGTTTGAAGAATGTAAATTGCATAATGTAAAAGACACAAGAGGTTTTAAGTTGTTCAGAGACTAAACAACTACAACTCCTACTCCACTTTTCTACTCAACGAGTATGATATCCAGTAAGGATATAGGCCCAACAGACCATTTACATTTGAATCCCTAGTATTCCTTTGTTAGTTGACGAGGCTCATGATTCATCAATTAAAGAACATATGGTTGTTGCTTTATGTTATATGAACAAGTATGGGTGCGTTATTGAGTATTTTCTTGGCATTGTTCATGTTGCCAATACATGTGCTCTAACACTTAAAGAGGCTATTGAGTCACTTTTTGCAACACATGGATTTAGCATGTCACATGTACATGTGCAAGGATATGATGGAGCTAGTAACATGCGAGGGGAATTCAAAGGTCTCAAAATTTTGATTTTGTCAGAGAACAAGTCTCGCTTTTTATGTTCATTATTTTGCTTATTAGCTTTGTTAGTTCCCAGAGAGACAATAGTTATCTGAGGGGGAGGGGAATTAATAGATATTTAAAAAAAATCTTTTTCAAAATACTTGTTAGATTTGTTAATAAATTAACCATAACGTAAAATATGATTTGTTTGTTTCCGTTTAAGATAAACCAAGTTAATAGTTGATAGGCAGTTATAACAGATATAGCAGTTATAGCAGGAATATAAAAGACACAGTGTTTTTAAGTGGTTCAAAAGTTTCTCCCTAGAAGGGGAAAATTCGTTTCGGTAAAAAGGGAAAGCTAAGCCCGAGGTTTATTGGACCCTTTGAAGTGTTGCGAAGAGTGGGAGAAGTGGCTTACGAGGTAGCTCTACCTCTAGAGTTGGAAAACATTCATAATGTTTTTCACATTTCGGTGTTACGACCATATAAACCCGACTACAAACATGTGATCGAATACGAACCGTTGCAGTTCGAGAAAGATTTGTCTTATGAAGAGGTTCCTATCCAGATAGTCGACAGGAAAGAACAAGTGCTCAAGAATAAAGTGATACCTTCTGTGAAGGTGATATGGAGGAACCACAACGCTGAAGAAGCTACGTGGGAACTCGAAGAGAAAATATTGAAAGAGTACCCTGAGTTATTTGTTTAATCTGTGTCTTCGATTCTGGGGACAAAATCTTTGTAAGTAGGGAAGAATGTAATAAATGATTTGTTTGAGTTGTGATTCTGAGGACAGAATCCTTGTAAGGAGGGAATGATGTAACATTCCAGAATTTTAAAGTGTAATATTAAATATTTATTGATTTATATAAGTATTTAATGGATATGTTTATTGTTGAATAAATAATTGTTCAATTTGAGTTGATGTGGTTTAGTTAATTATTTGTTAAATAAATAATTAAATATTAAATATTTATTGAATTATATAAGTATTTAATGGAAATTTGAGTTGATGTGGTTTTAGTTAATTATTTGTTGAATAAATAATTAAGGAGCTAAGAAAATTAATTGTTATGAGATTATATACCAATTTAATTTAATAAGTAAGCTAGAGAGCTTATAGTGATTTAAATAAATTATAATATTTTAAATGGGAATTTGTAATTTAAAATATTAGTTGGTCGAATAAAATTACAATTATAAAAAAAATTATAGTTATGTGATATTAAATTATGAGTTAAAATAATTTAATAGATTAATATTTTAATTGATTAATTAATTAAGTAGAAGTGTGACTAATAACCTTGCTATAAAGGAGTTATTAAAATAAATTAAAGGACTTTAATTTAGTTTTGGCCAAACAAGTCTTAATGCATATTAAGTCTTTAATCTAATAGTTTTTTATCAAACAAGGTATAAGGATTAATCCATTTGTTTTAGTTAGATTTGCCAAACAAGGTGTAAGGGTTAATGGGTTATTTTTATTAGCTTAACCAAACAAGCCTTATGGCTTTTGATTTTCAAAACTTATATAACGATATAATTTATAGCTAGAGTTATATTATATATTTAATATATATTATATCTTATACGTTATATTTTTCCTAAGTTAGTTAGACTAGAGTTAGGAAGAAGACTCAATTGAAGAAAAGAGAAGAAGAAGAATACAGAGAGAAAAAAGTTGAGAGAAGTTTAGAGAAATTGAGAAAAGAATTGGGAAAAAGAAGATTGTAATCATAACTATTTTCATCTAAACTCTAGAGTATCATCTTCTTAATCAAAGGTAGGATATTAATCCTTGTATTTTATTTTTAAAGTTTAGTTTTCTTCTTCAAAAGTTCTCTCGTAAATAATTATGGATGATGAATTTCTTGTGTATATAGCTTTAGATGATGATTGTTGTTGTAAAACTATTTTTTGAGATTATGTATGATTATAATCAATTTCTTTGTGTATGTATGTAAATTGTGAAGAAAAGTATATATTACAAATGAGTTCATATGAAAATATATATGAATATGGCTTAGTTTAAAATAGAAATTAAGGTTTAATTAGTTGTTAAAATGATAAATTGATTATTGAATTTGATAAAGTATATATAATCATAACTATGGTGATTTGAATTTATCGTTTTAATTGAAAAATAAAATCACAAAGTGTTGATTTCCATTAAAATGTCAAAATGGAGTTTTTGCCTAAACTATTGAAATTGGGTATTGTAAATTCGATGTTTATGTTATTTTATGTAGAATCATGTTAGAAGTCTTCACAATATGTTTACATGAAGTCTGTATATGAATTACATGTTAATTAGTCTATTAGATTGGAGCTTGTAGGCCAATTTGGCTTTTGTTCATCTTGTTGTTGCGAAGCTTGGTCGCCTTGTTCGGACTCTACGCAGCACTTGCACGCTACCAAGAAGATAAGTTTGAAGTTTTAGGCACAATCGATCGATGGCCGATGACTTTCGTCTTGAATGTTAACTTAAGCATAATAATACCAACCACAATAGTAATCGGAAATATGGCGCCCTGTGCATGAAGTTAGCGAAGGTTCGAAAGTTTTAGTTTATTACACAAATTTTGAAAATAAAGGTTATGTGTTAATAATATGAATGCTAAATGATGATTTTAGTAGTATTAAACTATGAATGAGCATGTTATCATGTGTTAACTAGTATTAACATAGTTTGATTATGTGAATGGGCAATTTGACCTACATGATGTATATATTTGTTTATATAGATATAAAATATTGGTAATGACTAATTATGTCATGATGACATATGTATAGGGTATTGATTCAAGTTGTAAGGTTTAGCTTGTGCTAAAGGCAAGTTCTCTAACTCAAAACTTCATTGTGCGAGTTTAATTTCATTAGTACGTTATTGTTTTCAAATTCAATTACAATTGTTATAAGTTGCTACCTCTACACTTTTGTAGAGCTAGATTGCCTATTATTGAATAAGTTATTGTATCTAGTTGCTCATAACGATACAAGTATCCCAAATCTCATAGTTTAATATTGAGCAAGTTTCTAAATATGTAACTTATTATTTAGCATGCGAGTCGCTTTATATATTCTAGTGTTGAACAACTTTATCGTTCAAATTACTATTCACTATGCATGCTTAGTATTCAATTCTCAATAACTTTGACCTAATATTGTTCAAAGCAAATTATGATATGATTATTCAATGTTTATTCTATTAGATTATCCCTAAAGCATGATGTTAATTACAAATATCAATTCAGCTTATGATTATTCCATAGCATACAGTTATTTATGTTGTAATCAACTAATCCTTAGTTGATTACCGTTGAATTCTAAATTACCTCAGTAATGTATCCAAACCAAACTTACTTTGGTGCGGACTTGTATTCTAAATCTTTGAGATGAACAACTCTTTTAATAGAAGTTTACGCTTAGCGTTGAAATGATTGTGCACAATACATTGTACGAAGGGTTGATCCCCTAAGTGCGTGGAGTCCTTATAGTCATATGATTTGTTAAAGTTAAAGTTGAAAGATTACTTATAATGTGGACATGATTCATGGTCATTAAACCCTCAATGAATGTTATAATTTTCGGAAAAGTTAATAGAACACATTATTCGGTTCTATTGAGCCTAGTCTTGGAAATTGATGTAAAATTTTAAAGAATTACTTGTTGTTATTCCAAGTGGGCCTTGTTTGCTCACTCTTGCTCAGAAAATTTCTTACACTAAAAAAGTTGAAAAGGGTGACGTACCTAGCACCAAAGAAGGGAAAAGGAAAGACGACCAAATATTGAAGACTTGTAATAGTTTTGATAGTTTTATTATTAGACTTTGGTTTAAAGATTGTAATGAAGTTTATTTAATTTCCACATTTGAATGTTTGTAACTAAAGGTTAGATAACTCGGGATATTTTTATTTAAATTTAATCTCAGTATAAGGTGTTTTTATTATTTAATTTTATTATGATTGAGTAGTTAGAAATGAATTTTGATTAAGTGAACACCAAATCTTGAGGAAATGAAGTACCGAGATTTGGGGGTGTCACATATTCAACAAGGTAGCAGTATTACAGATCAATATTGTCGACGCTGGGATTTTTGTGTGTCCTTTCCATTACTTGTTCTTTGGTGTTCTCATTTTAGGTGAGATTTGTTTGAAAAAACAAGTGAAAAAGGTCCGACATGTATGATGTCGCATTTACGGATCGTTAAGAGTCGCCATTTGGTTTTTTAAATGGTTGTACCAACACAACCGAGAAAAGGTTTGCACATTGACTCAGTGGTGTGACACTGATATACGGGTCGGTGAAACCGAGATTCGTTTAGGGTCCGGGGACTTGGTTATGCGGGGGGAAGGTGTTAGGCACCCCACGACATCCGTGTTACCACGGTGACCGCCTCTTTTTCAAGAAACAATTATCTCGAGTGTGTGTGTGTGGGTCAATGTGTGTTATATGGAAGTTGTGCGAGGCCTCGTTCAAACCTATATACACGTGGTTTGAATTTATGTAAAATTCAGCTTTTAGCAAGATATGGCAATGATGTTTTATAAAAGAGATTTTTCAAACCCTGATGCTCAATAGGAATTGAGACCTTTTACACTCCAATTTTTATTAAGTGATCGGTTGGATTGATTTTATTTGACGGATGCGAGGCATCCGTATGAAAAATAATATACAAAAAATAATGCCGACTTCCTTGTGGGTATGGAAACCATCCGAGGAAATTCGGACATCGTAGAATAATTTACAAGTCGCTACAAATTTAAAATGTCCATCACGGAACCGAATCTAGATCCAATGGGATGAATTTGTGATCACATGATTCCTAGGCGCATGAATGTTGCAATTTGTATAAAAGCAATAAGCGTATATATATATAAAAGCGGTAAATATATATATCTGACATGATCACCAACCACGAAGCACCTCCACGAGGGATCGAAAATGTAAATAAAGTTGTTAAAAGTTATCAACCGCCACGGAGGAAACTCCAAAGGGACAAAACATAAATAAAGTCAGAAGCGATCAACCGCCACGAAAGAAAACTCGAGCGGATTTAATATATATATATATATATAAACAATAAATGCACCGGATGTAAAATCCAAAGCTCATCGAATAGAGTTCGAGGACGCTTTATATATATATATATATATATATATATATATATATATATATATATATATATATATATATATATATATAAGTATATAAACGCATATAATATATATAAAAAATCCCAGCCCCATCGAATGCAGTCCGACACACACGCAATATATATAAATGTACATATATATATATATATATATATAAAAGCAATAAATGCTCGCACTAAAAGTCTAGGCTCATCGAACAAAGTTCGACATGAGTTCATATATATATATATATATATATATATATAAAAGCAAGTAAACGCTCCGCATCAAAGTTCAGGCTCAATCGAGGCATAACTCGATAATGTTAGTCAATATATATAAGTATATATATATATATATATATACAGATCGAATGAAACCACGAATCAAGTCCCGCAAAAACAAGCAAAACGACTCTCAACGTGTAGAAGGGTGTGTGCAAAGATGAAGAGAAAGACTCTAAAGTGTGTGAGAAGGCTTACAGCTGACTGATAAAAAAAGGCTTCTATATCTTTAGAGTGGGTAAACACTGGCTTTTGTGGGTACAAAAGAGGCTATATATGAGCTCACATGTGTTTAAAAGTGGGAAATACACTGTATGGGCTAGTGCAGGGCGAATTGTGCAGGTTTTCCCATCTTTTTTCTCTAAAATTAGCACCCCAAGCCCTCTATTTATAGGCTTATGAGCCGCAGTGTACCAGTAGGTGGGTCGGCCCGGGTTTATCGGGTCGTCGTCTCAATCGACGCACTCGTGCAATCAGTAATGTCCACTCGGATTTTTAGAAGTGCAATCCGCATCCGCTTAAGGTATACAGACCTATTTCGGACCGCCGCTGTCGAGAGTTGTGTGCGATGGCATGGGATTAGAGTTTGTACGAAGTCATTGAAGATGGGACGATGCCCTCCGGTCTTCAAGCTTCAACTTTCATCCGCTACCCCGCATAATAGTCACTCGGGATTGGTTAGCCTTGTGGGACATCATTGCGTGAGACGATGTCGTGGCATCGCTTTGGTCGATGACGATATTGCCCTTACCGGTGTTATCGCTTCACCGATAAAGCAGACGCTGCTCGCCTTTTCACTTCACTGATTGGATCGCCGCAATTGTTGAAGGTCCTCATTATCATCTTTGAGGTGTGCCTGTTCCCGATGTTATTGCCGGGTTGGTACAAGGCATCTCGTTGTGAGCGCCGAGATTTGAAGTCGTTGCATTTGAAATAAGTATTTCCGGGTTATCTCCAAAACTGCTTTCCTTGGGGTTATCACCAAGGTTGGTGGCTATTCCCATGGATGGGACCGAGACCGGATACCTCGGGTTTATCTTCGAGATTAATCGGTCTTCTCCTGCGTGTGTTCGGTATTGATCTCGCATGCCTCGGGTTACATCCGAGGTTGGATTTATATTACTCCCAGATTGTGATCCGGGGTTGATGCTGAACTTTCGGTAGTATCGTGCATGGATTTGGATTATCTTCGTGGTTCTCTCTTAAAAGACGAATCAGTCCTCCTGCAATGTTAGTGACAGTGGTACAGAAAATTTTGAGTGTCTACAGATGCCCCTCTTTATCATACTAATGCATGGCGATGCATGGGTAGGATAAAGAATCTTAAACACTTGAAACACAACAAGATGAACGTGGTACTATGGGTAGCAAAATGATGCAAATGTATGATGCATGTGTACGGGGTTGTAGCCCAACATGCTGGGGATGATTGCGGGATCCTGTTGCTTTAACTGGGGATTGGCAATCTTGACCGATCCGACGTGTAAGTCGAATCATTAGGATGTTGATGTTGGAGTTATCACCAAATTCCTGTGTTCTTGATAATGATTCAATCTCAAGAAGTACTCTTGTGTGCAAGAGATCCGTGAGGGATAAAGCTTGATCTGTTTGAGGATGTGTATAACATATTCCATCATCTATCCTCTTTGATAATGTTGACCTCTCCCGGTTAGTATCGCCGTAATATGTCACGATTCTCGTTAGATTTATCGCCAACAACAAATGCCGCCAGGATGCCCGACCTTCGTTGACGTGTGAATCAATGGTCAAACATCCTGCGGATATACTTGTCAAGGTTGCTTGACCTTTCTTGGACGTGTGAATCAACTACCGAGACTCGTGAGGAGATCGTCAAGGTTGCTTGACCTTCACGACGTGTAGATCAACAGAGCATTGCGTTGTAACCCCCACGGGGTCCGCCGGGGAATATGAGCAGTTAGGTATGAAGACCTCGAATAGCTCTAGGGCTCTGATAGGTTTAATCGCTATCGGCTGAAATGACGTCAAGGTTGCTTGACCCTTGTTGACATGTGTGTCAATCAACTGAGCATCGTTGCTTACTACTGCACGGAGATATATGTTGTAACCCCCATCGAAATCTATCGGGGACGCATGAGTAAGTATGTAACTCACGAATAGTTCTCAATGCTTCGATGGGTTTAATTGCCATCGGCTGGAATATCGTCAAGGCTGCTTGACCTTCATTGATAGACATGCCAACAGATGAACGTGTTGTAACCCCTATCGGGAATCTACATTGTAACCCCCGTCGGGGACCTACATTGTAATCCCCGTCGGGGACCTACGTTGTAACCCCCGTCGGGGACCTACTTAGGGTAATGACCCGGAGTTGGCGGCATCGGACCTGTACGAGGTATTGTCTGATGTGATTTGTGACAAATGGGATCATTGGCGGGGTATACCTCGTGTTCGGGGACTACCAATGAGTGATGTATGAGTTCAAAGTCTCATCCGAGAAGACCAAGATCGTATCTTTGTTTTGCTTTCAATCGCGTGGCATTTTATTCTGATTTGACCTTTCTAGCCCGTAAGAACTCCGCTTCAACTCAAACCGGATCGAGCCGAGAGGTGGGACCCACATAAAGGAGTCAGAGGTGCGATTCACAGCGCAGCCATAGTGAGCTACTGACAAAAGCGTGGATAATAAATCCTGCAGTCTGCCTTCAGAGTTCATTTCTAACTCACTTCGCTTAGAAAAAAACCACGAGCCTTCTTCAGATCTCATCGAGTTCGAAACGCTTTACGCAAATTTTGTCACCGCATACAAGTGTTCTACACTATCCCGTAACTTATGCATGTATTTTTTCCGGTTTACATCCATTTGGATTGTGAGTTATCGCATCTAAATGCATCTAAACACATAGTAGTGATTATGTATGCATAAATGACTTGATGAAAAATATTCAACATAGTAAATGTTAGTATTAAACCATCTTGAACATAATGATGTGAAAAATTTGACTTTTGAGATAAATCAAATTGACACCTTTTTCTCGCTATTTTTGTTCTATTTGAGGTCCAATGAGCAAAAAGGTAGAAAAGGCAAAATTCCTAGCATTTGAGGTTGACCTTATGCATGATGATTTTAATTTTTAATGCATATATTATGTATATGACTTTGGGGCGGTGTGCATCTTGAATGGCCACCTAGACATGCCTATGTGCATGTGGATAGTCCTATTTTCAAGGGGACTATGGAAAAATATTTCCAAATGCGGGCATTGGGTAGTCATGCATTTTAACTCTATTATATGTTTAAAAGTAAATGCGTGCATGCATATAGTCATAAATGCATTTAAAAGCTCCGTAAGAAAATACCACACCCTTTCTCGAGGTGATTTGGAGACTTGTTGTCCGGATATTATGGATCCGGATTAGCTGCAATTCTTACAGGACCGCTTCAAGGCGTCTTTGCGGAGGGCTTCTGAAGTGCCTCTTCCTCGTTTTGTCAGACAACCTCGTCGGTTGGTGGAGGCGTGTGATACGCCCTGTCCAGGTAGATATTCCAGACGTCGAGGACGAGGAGGCGGATATTGAGGATCCCGCCTCATCGTGATATATCCTCCTCGGCCGGGAGCTTCCGAGCATTTAGGTGGTGAACCTAGAGTTGCTGGGTGATTTGGGTAGACATCCATCGATGTACTTGCACGCTAACGAGGTATGGTGTTGGACTTATCTTCCTTCTTTCCTATTGATACGGATTAAAGGGTTCTAATGTTGATCTCGCATTTCATGCAGTTCTAGGTTTTACACAACCTCGAGGGAATTGAAAAATTAGGTATACATCACCCATCTTGGTCGCCGATACATGGTACAAAATTCAAATACAACTTACTAATACAACTGTCGTGTAATAATACGACAAAATATAACTGTGAGTTTGAATACAATTATTGTCTACTGTAGATTATACAAACTCAAAAGGAGTCCTCATTACAATTATTATCACACTATTTCACAATAATAGTGAGGACTACTAATGCTATCCTCCTGACCATCACTCCGCTCCCCGACTAGTCCCCTCACTGCTATGTTCTCATTTCTCTCAAGAGAACAAAGGAAAAAAAGTGAGAGCTCAACTAGCCCAAAGAAGAAATATTATGACTAAGATAATGCGTAATAAATTATCATTAGCCTTCAACAAGTTTAAACTAATAAAATATAACAACATCAAGTTTAATCACAATGAACAAGCAATAATCCATTAAAAGAGTCAAGTAGAGAATAAAATCTACTATCTTTTATGATTTAAAAGGTTTTTCATGACTTTTATCACTGGACTCAAATTTTAATAAATAATCCACATCATCGAATCACCCCCGCACTACTACTACAAGGATATTCTTTAGTATCACGACCACAAATTATCCATGCACTACAAACCAAGGATTCGTGTATTCATTAATGGTCATGATCATGCCAACAATCGTCCATCAATGCACTACGCCAATGATAACTTTTACCACATCATTTGTAACATTACTACCATGATTACACCGAATAATCCTCGTCATAATAATCATACCAAGTCCATCTATGCACTACAACTGCCACCATATGACTTTCAACATAATATAAATATGAGGATGATGACAATGATATAAGAATTCAATAAAACAAGTTCAAGAATTAATTTATCCAGAACTAATAATGTCCAAATTGTCAACATGATATCGCTTTGTAGAGTAAAAAAATCAAGAATGATCGTAAGAATATTTCCATGAAAAGATATCGATGAAGCGCAAAAATATCAAGGATATTCTACTAATTTCATGGAGTATAGAAGTCAAAACTTTAACCAACCGAGTATAATAAAGAATGGAATAACAAAAGAAATCACCATGCATGCGGTATTTGATTGTGATAGACAAAAGTTATTCCAATGTATAAATAATAATCTAACCAGTGTCGTGCAAAATTTGCACCGGCTGTGATGTTCCAACAAATAATAAAGATTTAACCACCAGTCCATGTAAAACACATGCATGTGATGTTCCAATGTAATAATAATAAAAGATTTTAACCAGTCCCAGTGTAAAAACACATGCATGTGATGTTCCAATGTAATAATAATAAAGATTTTAACCAGTCCTGTAAAAACACATGCATGTGATGTTCCAATAATAATAATAATAGAAGAATGTCACCAAGTATAGGTAAACCATGAGATACAAAAGTTATTCCAATGTAATAATAAAATGAATGGAATAACAATGCTTTCTTCTGAATGAATAAGAAAGAATAACACCCCTTACATTAGTAGGAGATTGAATATCGCAGAGTAGTGTAAGAATGTAATACTTTCTTCTTTCTCTTTCTTCTCTATACTTTCTCTCTATAAATTGAATGAATTCGTGAAAAAAATGAAGCACTAGGCCTCTATTTATAGAAGATTTCTAGCTTAGCACTTGAAATGTGAAAAGGCAAGTGGCTCGACGAATCGGTGATGTGAAAAGAAAAGTGGTTTGACGCCATGAATGTGAAAACAAAATTGGTTCGGTTTCGACATAATAATATGAAACGACAAGTGGTTTGACGTCTGTAAAGGTAAAGTTATAATATAAAACGCTATATAATGAAGGTAATTACTATTAAAGGTAATTACTATATCGACGAAGGTAATTACTTATCGATATAGGTAATTACTATCGACGTAATTACTATCGATTATAAAGAGACTTACTTAGATGATGACATATGGGCCCCCCCATAAAAAAACCAAACTTACCACAAACGCCTCATATATAGACTTTATATATACATCAAGGATCAATAAATATTACCACAAATCATTTTATTTTTAATCAACACATATTTAATCTTTCAACAATTATTAATCATTTATAACTTGTCGCATCCTCAATTATTGATTTAATAATATAACATATTATATATATGATACTGTGACAATAATTGAATCAATAATATAAGAGATATGATGCAAAGAATTATCGTAGCAATAATTGAGTATAACCGAGTGACTTCTCACGTAAGCATCAATAATCAATACCGTAGCTACTATGCAACCACGCCAGACATCGCATTTTTTACTACCGGGTAGTTCAACAGCTTTTAACTAGAACACCTCCGCCGTTATTTTCATAAAGTATTTTTGTCGCTTTCTCAATCCGACAATAATTCCGCTAGGGGTCCACTAATGATTGTGCCGTCATTTAATATTCCCCGACAAAAAGAATATTCTAAAAAGAATATTCCCACCAAACGAATATTTTATAACAACTTGCTTACTTTGCAAAATTTATAAATATTACCCACAACTATAACATTATATCAAATTTACTCCATAATATTCAAAAATAATATTTATAGAAAATTCATCTTTATTTATAAAAGTTGGGGTCTTACAACCTCCCCTTCTTATGAAATTTCACCTCAAAATTAGGGTACGACTGTATGTCGTCAGAGGTAAGGATACCTTGATTTCATTTCGATTCTAACTCCCAAGTCATTTCCTCAACATCGTGGTTTCTCCACAAAACTTTCGACTGAGGTATAACCTCGAGCGTAGAATATGTTCCTTCTTATCCAAGATTTGAACAGAACCTCTTCATACGCAAATCTTCCGCTATTTCGTCCGGCTTCTAACTCAATAATGTGGTTCGGGTCTTTCACATATTTACGTAATATGGATATGTGAAAAACGCATGAACACGAGACATACTTCACAGAAAGTTTAGCGACTATAGCCACGCCCTACTCGATCGAGGATTAAAATGGGCCGATGAATCGAGGATTGAGTTTTCCTCTCTTTCCAAATCTCGAAACTCCTTTCCATGGAGCAACACGCAACAACACACGATCTCCTATATCGAATTCCACGCCCTTTCGATGAAGATCAAGATAACTCTTTTTGTCGATCTTGTGAGGTTTTTATACGTCATTTGATCGCTTTGAATCTTTTCCGTAGTCATACGCATTCAACTCCGGCCCCAACAACGCTTTCACCCACCTCATCCCAAAGATACCGAGAACGACACTTTCCATACAACGCTTCGAATGGAGCCATGCCAATACTTGCTTGATAACCGCTGTTGTAGAAAAACTCCACCAATGGTAAGAACTTGTCCCAACTTCCCTTGAAATCAAGGACACAGTAGTCTTAATAGATCTTCAAGAGTTTGAATAGTCCTCTCCGATCGTCCGTCCGTCTCGAGGATGATATATGCCGAAGCTAAATCGTAAGTCCGTGCTCATAGCTTTTTGCAAACTAACCCAAAATCGTGAAGTGAATCTTCTTGGTCTCGATCGTAAACTATGGATACCGATACCATGCAGCCTTACAATCTCGCTTATGTACATACGAGCAAGACGCTTCAAGTGTATAAGTTTCTCAGATTTCCAGAAGAAATGAGCAGACTTTGGTCAATCTATCAACAATGACCCAAATCGCATCTATGCCTTTGAGAAACCTTAGAAGACCCAGAATCTAAATCCATGGTAATGTGCTCCCACTTCCATTCTCGAATTTCAAGTGGTTGCAATGGACCTTTTGGTACTTGATGCTCCGCTTTAACTCGCTGACAAGTTAGACACCTTGAGATAAACAACGCTATCTCTCTCTTCATATTGCTCCACCAAAATGTATGACGAATATCATGATACATTTTGGTACTCCTGTGATGGATTGCAAACGGTGTGTGTTGCGCGCCCATCATGATTTTATACTTTAAATCGTGGTCGTTAGACACACACAAAGTCCGGAGTTGACTCAAGTATTCCTTCTTCATCGATTCTTGCTTCCCAGATAGCACCTTCTTGCACTTTCTTCCTCATACGATCACCTCCCGTGTCCGTAATTTGAGCAACCTTTTACTTTTTATCGATTAAAGTCGGCTCTACTCAGATATTCGCCATCATCACATGGGTCCCTCGAGTCTTTTAACTCTATCTCCATCCTTTGCAAGTCACACAAAATGGGCCTCATATTGATAATATCGCACTCAGATTTGCATATGATCTTCTACTCAATGCGCACCTACCACGCTCGCTTTTTCCAGATGGTATTGATGGTATGATCATAATCTTTCAATAGCTTCAAGCCAACGCCGTTGTCGTGATGTCGAGTTCCTTTTGAGTAAAGAAATATTTGAGGCTTTTATGATCCGTAAAGATCTCCACCTTCTCCCCATACAAGTAATGCCTCCAAATTTTAAGTGCGAAGACAACAAATGCTAACTCTAGATCATGAGTAGGATAATTCCTCTCATATTCTTTGAGTTGTCTTGAGGCATAGGCTATGACTTTCCCATGTCAGCATGAGAACACATCCCAACCCTTTTGCCAAGCATCATCAGAGAGATGACAAATCCTCCGAGCCGATGGTATTGTCGTAACAAAAAATAAATGAGTCTCCTCTCGAGTTCTTGAAAACTCTTCTCACATTCTTCGCCCCAACCAAACTTTCAGATCTTTCCGAGTCACCGAGTTAATGGAGTAGCAATTCGAGAAAATCCTTCCACGAATCTCCGATAATAACCAAATTTAAACCGAGAAAGCTACGATTTTCTATCCATCGATTTAGGTTGCTCCCAAATTTGAATTGCTTCAATCTTTGTTGGGTCAATAGATATTCCATGACTTGATACTACGTGCCCAAGGAATGCTACTTCTCGCCGTAACTTCGATTTCTTCAACTTGGCATAAAGCTTGTATTCACGGCTTTTGGAGTGTCACCTCAAGTGTTGTTCTCTTGATCTTCACGGCTTTTGAATAAATAAGGATGTCATCAATAAAGACGACCACAAAGTGATCCAAATATTCCTCAATACTTGGCTCATCATATCCATGAAGGCAAAGAGAGCATTAGTCAATCCAAAGGACATGACTAGGAATTCATAATGCCCGCATCGAGTTCGAAAAGCCGCCTTTGAATGTCATCTGCTCTAATCTTCAATCGGTGATATCCTAACGAAGATCAATCTTTGAAAAGAATTTGCTCTCAGCAACCGGGTCAAACAGTCATCAATACGCGGGCAATGGGATACCTATTTTTTGATGGTGACATGATTCAACTCCCGATAATCAATACAAAGTCGATACTCCCATCTTTCTTCTTCACGAATAGAACAGAGCACCCCAAGGAGAAGTACTAGGACTAATAAAGCCAATGTCTAACAATTCCTGCAGCTGGGTCTTTAACTCCTCAAGTTCAATAGAGCCATTCGATATGGGCTTTGAAATGGGTTTTGTACCGTTCAAGGTCGATACAAAATTCAATTTCACGCCTGGGGGTAGGCCAGAAGTTCTTCGTGAATACGCCAGAAATTTATTAACAATAGAAATATCGCTCAAAACCGACGATTTTTGTTTAAATCTGCGATATGAGCTAAGAAAGCTTGACATCCGCTTTTCAATAAACGAATAGCTTTATTTATGGCTTGAGATGACCGTGATTGATTTTAATGGTTTGGTCGCTTGAATTCGCATAATAGGTTGATTAGGAATATGAAAGCTAACAACCTTACGAAAAACAATCAATTTTTGCATGATGAGTAGTTAACCAATCAATCCTTAGAATCACGCCAAATGCAAGTATTTTCAATGAAATAAGATCTACAGTAATAATGAGGGTACCGATTTGAACCAAACAAGACTTATAAACAAAGGGATGTAATGAAGGTTTCTCCCAACGGAGTTTCCACAGATAAGTCAAAGTCTAATTTCTCCTGAGTCAAATTTAATCGATGAGCGCAAGTAGAGAAATAAAAGAATGGGTAGAACCGATATCAAATAAAGTATAGATTTCATTAGAGTTTATGATAAGCTTACCCGTGATGACCTCATTCGTGTTCCTTGCTTTCGGGAGGTCACAACAAACGCCTCCCTCAGACTACCGGCTTTTGACTTTTCTCGACTACTTTTGGTGCCTCCATCCTAGCTGAATTTGTCTTCTGAACGACAAAATCGCAAGCTAAGTGACCTTCTTCTTCCACAATTATAACATGCTTTGACGGCATCGCGCAGCTTGGACCGATGTGTCCTCCCTCCGCATTTGAAAAATATATGATAGGTGGTCGCTTCTCCTTCCTTAACGACAAAAAATGGTGCCGACGCCTTTCCATCATTGTTGAATCTCCTCTTCTTGAAATGTCCATTCTTATTGTTTTGCCCCGATTACCACCAAGTGGTTACCATTTCGCCCGTTGATTCCTCCACGCTTGTTGTCACCGCTTCGATGATCGCTTCTCACCGGTATTATCATTTTGCTTACCGCTTCTTTTTTTAGTCATATTGACTGACTCGTTATCGCGCCTCCACTAATCGAGCCCTATTTACAACATCCGAATATAAAACACGCTTTATGAGAAATAAGATGTCGACGATCTCCTGCTTCAAACCTCTTAAAAACATCCGTGTCATTCTTCTCTCTTCATTATCCACCAAGTGGGACGCAAACCGGATAACTCCGCAAATTTAGCCTCATCGCGACACTCTGCCATATTATTTTGTTCCAACTTGATAAACTCCACCTCCTTCATGTGACGAATACTTTCTTTCGAAAGTATTTGTCGTTGAATAGCTCTTGAACTTCTCCCAAGACATCTTCAAGACGGCAGTCGAGTACGCTTTTTACCGATTCCCACCAAGAATCAGCCTCTCTCAAGAACATAAAGGCGGCAAGGGGAACCTTTTGCTTCCTGAGCATCCCAAGACATCAAATATCTTGGTGATCTGCTTTTATCCATGCTTCCGCCATAAGTGGTTTTGCTTCTCCTTAAACTCCGGTGGTCCCAGCCTCGAACTGCTTAAGGTGACCGCCGAGAGTTTCCAAAGTGTTTCCACCGTATTTTTGGACAGAGCCGCCGCCTCATCCCGTTGTCATGCATGAATCGCATAAAGCCCCCTAACATTCCATCATTCATCATTTGGTCAAGGTTGTTGTTTCAGTATGAGGATTGTCGCCTTCCCGATGCATGCATTATCCCCGATTATCGATATGTGGTGAATCAACTACGCTCGTGCTCCATTGCTATTCTCAACATTCTCGATGTCATTTTCAGACATCGCCACAAAACAAAGGTTAATTGACATGTAACATATTATCCCTAAATTCGACCACCAACCAATTAAATACCACATAAACTTAGGTAGGTCATACTAGCGGGCGGAATTCCCCGCCTCCCTCCTAGTACTATTCTCACATCTTAGCCAGTGATCATATCCCTAAGCTTTGATACCAACCGTGACGCCCCCAAAATTAGTATACATCACCCATCTCTGGGTCGCCGATACACATGGTACAAAATTCAAATACAACTTACTAATACAACTGTCGTGGTAATAATACGACAAAAATAAACTGAGTTTGAATACAATTATTGTCTACTAGAGATTATACAAACTCAAAAGGAGTCCTCATTACAATTATTAACACACTATTTCACGTAATAAAGTGAGGACTACTAATGCTATCCTCCTCGACCATCACTCCGCTCCCCGACTAGTCCTCGCTATGTTCTCATTTCCTCAAGAGAACAAAGGAAAGAAAGGGTGAGCTCAACTAGCCCAAGAAGAAATATTATGACTAAGATAATGCGTAATAAATTATCATTAGCCTTCAAATCAAAGTTAAACCGATAAAATATAACAACATCAAGTTTAATCACAATGAACAAGCAATCCATTAAAAGAGTCAAGTAGAGAATAAAATCTACTATCTTTTATGATTTAAAAGGTTTTTCATGACTTTTATCACCGGACTCAAATCTTTTTTATAAATAATCCACATCATCGAATCACCCCCGCACTACTACCAAGGATATTCTTTTTAGTATCACGACCACAAATTATCCATGCACTACGCCCAAGGATATTCGTGTATTCATTAATGGTCATGATCATGCCAACAATCATCCATCAATGCACTACGGCCAATGATAACTTTTTACCACATCATTTGTAACATTACTACCATGATTACAATCGAATAATCCTCGGTCATAATCATACCAAGTCCATCTATGCACTACAAAGCCACGTATGACTTTCAACATAATATAAACATGAGGATGATGACAATGATATAAGAATTCAATAAAACAAGTTCAAGAATTAATTTATCCAGAACTAATAATGTCCAAATTGTCAACATGATATCGCTTTGTAGAGTAAAATTCAAGAATGATCGTAAGAATATTTCCATGAAAAGATATCGATGAAGCGCAAATATCAAGGATATTCTACTAATTTCATGGAGTATAGAAGTCAAAACTTTAACCAACCGAGTATAATAAAGAATGGAATAACAAAAGAAATCACCATGCATGCGATACTTCATGATAGATGTGTTATTCCAATGTAATAATAATAATAAACCAAGTCGTGCAAAAATTTGCACCGACAGTGATGTTCCAACAGTATAATAAAGATTTTAACCAGTCCCAACAGTAACACACACATGTGATGTTCCAATGTAATAATAATAAAGATTTTAACCAGTCCGTATGTAAAAAACATGTATGATGTTCCAACAATAATAATAATAAAGATTTTAACCAGTCCTGTAAAAAACACACGCATGTGATGTTCCAATGTAATAATAAAGAAATAATAGAAGAATCACACCAAGTATAGGTAAATCACAGATATACAAAGTTATTCCAATGTATAATAATAAGCAATGGAATAACAATAGTTTTCTTCATGAATAAGAAAGAATAACACCCCTTACATTAGTAGGAGATTGAATACGCAAGAGTAGTAGTAAGAATAAAATACTCTTCTTCTTTCTCTCTTATTCTCTCTATACTTTCTCTCTCTATAGCTTGAATGAATTCGTGAAAAATAATGAAGCACTAGGCCTCTATTTATAGAAGATTTCTAGCTAAGCACTTGAAATGTGAAAAGGCAAGTGGCTTGATTTAATCGATCGTGATGTGAAAAGAAAAGTGGTTTGACGCTCAGAATGTGAAACACCAATTGGTTTGACGCCTGTAATATGAAACGACAAGTGGTTCGACGTCTCGTATGAAACGATAGTGGTTCGATACGTATCGATAAAGGTAATTACGATCGTTACTAAATGTAATTACTATAAAGGTAATTATTATCGAAGGTAATTAAGGTAATTATATAATATACTATTTAAAGAGACTCTTAGATGATGACATATATATCCCCCATAAAAATAACCAAACTTACCACAAACGCCTCATATATATAGACTTTTATATACATCAAGGATCAATAAATATTACCACAAATCATTTTATTTTTAATCAACACATATTTAATCTTTCAACAATTATTAATCATTTATAACTTGTCGCCTCAATTATTGATTTAATAATATAACATATTATATGTATATGATATCGTGACAATAATTGAATCAATAATATAAGAGATATGATGCAAAGAATTATCAGAAGCAATAATCGAGTATAAATGAAAGACTTCACGTAAGCATCAATAATCAATACCGTGCTACTACTAAACCACGCCAGACATCGCATTTTTACTACCGGTAGTTCAACAGCTTTAATTCGGTAACACCTCCGCCAAGTTATTTTCATAAAGTATTTTTGTCGCTTTCAATCCGACAATAATTCCGCCAGGGGTCCACTAATGATTGTGCCGTCAGCATTTAATATTCCCCGACAAAAAAGAATATTCCCCACCAAACGAATATTTTATAACAACTTGCTTACTTTGCAAAATTTATAAATATTACCCACAACTATAACATTATATCAAATTTACTCCATAATATTCAAAAATAATATTTATAGAAAATTCATCTTTATTTATAAAAGTTGGG
>CM035170.1:39299291-39390206 GCA_020205615.1 Panax quinquefolius
GGAAGGCATTCGACACTCATCATTCCATTTCATGGAGTAGTTCTTCCTTAATAGCTTGAAGATTGGCTCACGAGTTCTTTGTGAGTTGGGAGATAAACCCTATTGATGAAGTTGATTCTTCCCAAAAATCCCGTATTTCCTTCTCTCGTCTCGAGGAATGGGCATTTCGGTGATGGCTTGGATTTTGGCAGATCCACTCTATCCCTTTGTGGCTGACTAGAAATCCTAGCAATTTACCTAATCTAACGCTAAAGGCGCACTTAGCTGGATTCAACTTCAAGTTGTACTTACATAATCTGTTGAACAACTTTCTGAGATGGTCTATATAGTCATCCTCCTTCCGGGACTTGACAATGATGTCATCCACATAGATCTCAATCTCTTTATGCATTAAGTCGTGGAAAAGAGCCATCATAGCTCGCAGACCCCAACTTTTATAAATAAAGATGAATTTTCTATAAATATTATTTTTGAATATTATGGAGTAAATTTGATATAATGTTATAGTTTAGGTAATATTTATAAATTTTGCAAAGTAAGCAAGTTGTTATAAAATATTCGTTTGGCCTGGGAATATTCTTTTGGTCGGGGAATATTCGACGACGACACAATCATCGGTGGACCCCAATAACTAAATTATTGTTTGATTGAGAAAACGACAAAAATACTTTTTTTATGAAAATAACTACGAGGTGTTACCGTTAAAACCGCTGAACTACCCTAGTAGTAAAAGTACAAAGAATACGCTGCGGTCGCATAAGAGCAATACACTAGATTGATTATCGATGCTTACGTGAGAAGTCACTCACCTATACTCAATTATCACTACAAAGAATTGTCGATCATATCTCTTATATTATCGATTCAATTATTGTCACAAGATCATCTCAGATAATATGTTATATTATTAAATCAATAATTGAGACGACAAGTTATAAATGATTAATAATTGTTGAAAGATTAAATATGTGTTGATTAAAAATAAAATGATTTGTGGTAATATTTATTCAATCCTCGATGTATATAAAGAGTCTATTATGAGACGCTTGTGGTAAGTTTGGTTATTTTATGGGGGGCCATATGTCATCATCTAAGAGTCTCTTCACAATAGTAATTACCTTCGCAATAGTAATTACCTTCACAATAGTAATTACCTTCATCAATAGTAAGTAACTACTTTTACCATCGCCAAACCACTTGCATGCTTTATATTACAAAAGGCCGAACCAATTGTCGTTTCACATTACAAAAGGCATCAAACCACTTTTCTTTTCACATCACCAAATACCAAGCCACTTGCTTTTCACATTTCAAGTGCTAAGCTAGAAATCTTCTATAAATAGAGGCCTAGTGCTTCATTATTTTTCACTTAATTCATTCAAGCTATAGAGAGAGAAAGTATAGAGAGAATAAGAGAGAAAGAAGAAGAGTATTCTCGTTACTACACTACCGCAGATTCAATCTCTACTAATGTAAGGGGTGTTATTCTTTCTTATTCATGAAGAGAACTGTTGTTATTCCATCGCTTATTATTCTCGCTTGAATAACTCAGATACGCTGGTTTACCCTATACTTGGTGACATTCTTCTATTATTCTCATTGAACATCCTGTCTCAGTGTTTTTTACACCTTGACCGGTTCCGCTTTTTATTATTATTCTCGTTGAACATCCTCGTCGCAGTGTTTTACACCTAACCTGGTTCCGCTTTTTATTATTATTCTGCTGGAACATCCTGTCTGCGTGTGTTTTACACCGACCGGTTCCGCTTTTTATTATTCTGGTTGAACATCCTCTTGCAAATTTTGCCTCGACCGGTTTCCGTTATTATTATTCTGTTGAATAACTCGCTTATGCTAAGTACCGCATGCATGGTGATTTCTTTTGTTATTCCATTCTTTATTATACTCAAATTTGGTTAAAGTTTTGACTTCTATACTCCATGAAATTAGTAGAATATCCTCGATATTTGCGCTTCATCCAAAGATCTTTTCATGGAAATATTCTTCCGATCATTCTTGAATTTTACTCTACAAAGCAAAGATCATGTCGACAATTTGACATTATTAGTTCCTCGGATAAATTAATTCTTGAACTTGTTTTATTGAATTCTTATATCATTGTCATCATCCTCATGTTTATATTATGTTGAAAGTCATCTGTGGCCTCAGAGTATGTATGGACTTGGTATGATTATGACTGTGGATTATTCTTGTAATCAATCACGACCGTAATGTTACAAATGATGTGGTAAAAGTTATCATCGTCTCAGTAGTGCATCGATGGACGCTTGTTGGCATGATCACGACCATTAATGAATACACGAATGTCCTCGGTCAGAAGTGCATGGATAATTTGTGGTCGCGATACTAAAGAATATCCTCGGTCAGTAGTAATGGGTGATTCGATGATGTGGATTATTTATTGTCGAGTCCCAAATGATAAAAGTCATGAAAACCTTTTAAATCATAAAAGATAGTAGATTTTATTCTCTACTGACTTTTTAATGGATCGCTTGTTCATAAACTTTGTTGTTATATTTTATCGCTTTAACATCGTTGAAGGCTAACGATAATTTATTCTCGCATTATCTTAGTCATAATATTTCTTCCGGGCTAGTTGAGCTCACCCTTTCTTTCACCGTTTCTTCAGAAATGAGAACATAAGCAGGACTAGTCGGGAAACTGAGTGATTCGGTCCGTAGGATAAGATTAGTAGTCCTCACTATTCTCGTGAAATAGTGTGTTAATAATTGTAATAAGGACTCCTTTTGAGTTTGTATAATCTCTAGAGACAATAATTGTATTCAAACTCACGCTTATGTTTTTCATTTCTTGAGTGGCTGACATCAACTCGGCAGAGATCTTAGGTTCGGGTAATGGTGCTCCAATAGTGTGGTATTTGGTGTTGCTTATTTCCAAAGCGTGAAAACTGACTGGTTCTACGTCTGTATTGGCATTGATGAACGGCATGTCCCCGTGCTGAAGAATCTCTGGTTCAGCGTTGACTATGATCAGGCTATTATTGATGATGTATTTCAATTGTTGGTGAAGAGTGGAGGGGATTGCCCCAGCCATATAAATCCATGGTCGTCCCAAGAGCATGTTGTATCCCGAATCTATCTTGAGCACATAGACAGATACGCAGAATGTGTGAGGACCAATTTTGATTGGCAGCTCAATTACTCCGACTGAGTTACTCCGGGCTCCATCAAAAGCCTTGATGATAGTATGGCTACTCTGAATTCTGTTGAGATTGATATTCATCTTCACCAAGGTAGCATATGGGCATATATTCAGAGATGAACCTCCATCTATTAAGACCCCAGCTACCATATATCCGGAGGACAAGACCGCGATGTGCTACGGTTTGCAATGACCATCCCTTCCTTGCGGTATGTATGTCATCGATGAAGGATATCACATTATTGTTGAAAATGTGATCAACCATATGTTGAAACTTTTTCGTATCCACTAATGTCGGGAGATAGGCTTCTTCTAGAACCTTTAACAAGATCTTTCGGTGATCCTCGGAAGTTAGGACCAAGTCCAAAATTGATATTTGTTGTGGAGCTTCTTTCAAGCTTAAAACCACCATAGCTTCATTATGACCCACAGCGTGGAGGAAGTTTTCAATCTTCTCCATGGGTATTTTCCCCTTTGATTTGGTGGTGGGCTTCATCACCTGATGGGGTAGATACAGTGGATTTTCCTTTGACACTGCAGCAGTTGTATGTGAGGTGGATCCTTCACCTTCTTTATAATTCCACGGAACCTGCTAACAATAGGATATTGTGCTCTGCATGGCAAGTTGATTGGCTCGGGAGCGACCACTTTCAAAGGATTGTTTCCTCCCTTGAGCTGAATTGTCGGTGTTGTGAGTAAGGTATTAATCCCCTCAGCTTCAGTGGATATGACTGCTACCATACTTTTCCACTTAGTAGGGTCTGTATTTTGACTTGCACGCAACACAGTGTCGTTATCTGCCAAGCGCAGTACACCATTGTCGATTAGATTTTGAATAAGGTGGCGGAGTGCCCAACATTCTTCTGTGCTGTGACTGCGAGACTGGGAGTGGTATTGACATACTTAATCAGAGTTGTACCATCCCGAACGGGGGTTGATTGGAGGTAGAAGGGAACTGATCCTTCCTTCATTGATCAACATATGAAGAATTTCCTCCATGGGTTGGCCCAAATAGGTGAATTCCCTTTTGTTGGTGAAATTCCGACGGGCTTTGGTATTTGCTTTCTTCGTCACTTTGTCTTCCAGCATTTCATTTTCTGAAATTGACGAGGGAATATTCATGACAATAGGTAGGAGATCGCATGCTCTGGTGATTAATTCTTAGGAGTCACTTGATCTTTGATAAGTCACCAGTTCCGCCAATTGCTCAATTTGTTTGCCGAGAGCTTTGATCTTTTGTTCCATTGTGAATTGGAACTTGGCATAATCCCATATGTCATCACCGTGTTTGAGGGTCTGGGAAGATTCACAGTTGATGTTGGAATTCTGTCAATTGCTCCAATTGATCATGTTGACCTCTTCTTCTTTGTGTTGAGGAAGAGGGTTGTCTTGTACATGAGGCTGATCGGGTTTGGTGACTATGATCTCCCTGTTGTCTATCAGGTCCTGGATCTTGTGTTTCAAGGCCCAACAATCCTAAGTATTATGTCCAGGTGCCCTGGCATGATAAGCACATTACCTAGCAGCATTGAAACCCCGTCCATTAGGGCTGGCTGGTGGAAGAAGATGCGTGATTTTCTTCTGTGTTGTTAGAAGATTTAAAATGTTCTCAAGGGTATCCCCTAAGGGTGTAAACACTCGATGGCGTTTGACTTCTCCACCTTTTGGTACTGGAGGGTTTGCAGACTGTGCTGGAAAGGGAGTGTAGTTTCTCCTTTGAATGGGAATATTTTGATTGCCTTTTTGCCCCTGTAGTATCAGGGAAACATCTTCTTCTTTCTTTTTATGGACCCTCCAGGGGTTGTTCACATAATTTCTAGAATGGATGTGGTCTGCAACAGCTTTGAGTGCAGCTAGGTCTTGAATCTTTCATGACTTCAATCCCATCTCAGCCATCTCCCCATGTTTAACCATTTCAGAAAACGGTTTTCCGATGCCGGCTAAAACTCTCTCATAGAAGGGAGCTTCTTGTATGTCTATGAATGTCACGACCATTTCTAATTCTGTCATGGAAGGACTAACTTGGGCAGCCAGGCGTCTCCACCTTTGAGCATACTCTCTGAAAGACTCGTTAGACTGTTTCTTGATTTTGGTAATTTGATACCGATCAGGAGCCATCTGAGTTTGAAAACTATATTGAGTGAGGAAGGCATGTGCTAGCTCTTCCCAGCTGTGGATTTTGGAGTTGTCTAATCTTGTGTACCATGAACGGGCTTCTCCAGTTAGACTCTTTTAGAACAATTGCATTCTGAGTTTTTCATCCTCTGCATAGGATCCCAGTTCTCCAATAAATACTTTTAAATGTGTATAAGGATCTCCTAACCCGTTATATTTTTCAAAGTCAGGAGTTTTAAATTTTTCTGGGTAATGAACACCAGGAAAAATACACAGATCAGCATATAAAACACTCCTGTGTGTTCCAATTCCTTTGATAGTGCGAAGGGTCTCTTCCATTTGGAGGACTTTCTTTTTGATGTTACCAGTGTCTGGATCTCCAGTGGGATTGGTAGCATCATGAATTTTGTTGGTTATATCTAACTGTAGTTCAGGTATGGTAATGACCGGGATTCCTCCTTGTGTGGAGGATTCAGTATGTACGGGTATTTTCTGACCCTGTGTAGACTGGTGTAATTCTTTTAATAGAACAACCAAATATGTAATCTGTTTACTTAATCTGTCGTTTGCGAGAAACTTGATTAAGTTCAGTCTGGTCGAATGACGACATGATTGACTGTGGGCCTGTTGCCTTTTTCGACTTTGGCCGGGTGATAGGTCCGATTGATTCCCTGCGAAAGACTTGCATAGTTTAGTCTTTAGGGGAGGTGTACCATAACATTCATTTAAATCTATACACCCATGGTATCTGATTAAAATATTACATTAGATAGAGGGACTATCAGATATAATTCCCATAGATTCAAGATTCACAATATCCCATAACAGATGGTAATTTCCCAAGAGAAATATTACTGTGTTTGGATACCCTCACTTGAATATATGAACTGTATCTATGACTAGAGTCTATCTATGCGAAATTCAGAGTATCAGTAATAACATAAACAGTCCATATTACCAATACCCTCACCCAGATGTATAGTCTATGTCATGCGATTATATACTATCGTATCGATAGTAACCATCTATCAGAAATTCAGAGTATTAATAACAACATGAACAGTTCATGCTATTAATACCCTCACTCAGATAAATAGTTCCCAAGGATCTCAATTAGAATAGAAGACATCTTACTTTACATCTATATATGTAAGGAAACACGGTTGCGGAAATAAAAGATGTTATATATATCATAAAATTATGATTCGATTACAAAATTCTCATAACAAGTTCTTATTACAAGGTATTCATACAGACAAGAATATAATCTAATCTATGTAGGGATGCTTCCCTTTATCTACTCCAGATGTTCTAGGATTACCATCTAATACTGCAAAGGGAATAATTTGCAAGGGTGAGCTATGACATGCTCAGCAAGTTGTATATTTATAACAATATAGGATTTGAAGAATTATAACAATTCAAATTTTGACTGATAGTTGTTACCATTTTGGATTTCTAATTCCATCTAGTTTTGAATTTTTATCATTTCATCGGTCCACAAAGACTTAGAAATTCTGTTCGATATATGATATAGGGATCACTTTATTCAACATCCTAGAGTATGCATATCACTTACAGTGCTCATTTACACTTACAATTTACTGTCAATATATTCATTGACTACACTTTGCTCCCTTACGGGATACTCAACTTCAGTATACGATTGTCTTACCAAAACAATTTGGCTTGACACAACAGTTTATGCTCAATAAACAATATAATATGAATAAATAATTCATTTCTTAGTCATGCTGGAACTATAGCAATAACTTTTCAATAATAGGTAATTCAACATAGGTGTATTATATCAACAGTATAGTAAGATAGAATCTTGTTCAGCGAATAAACAGGGTTGATAAATTTTACATAAGTAATAAATTGGGTATAGAAGACTTGCCTGAGCGTAGATCAGTCAAGTTATACTATTCGAACGCTATTAAGTACCTATGACGTTCAAGAATATAAATCTAACACGTTAGTATTGATAACAATACTCAAATAAAATATTTATTTAATACTGGGTTAGATTTAATAGGGTTTGACTTTTAATACCTTTGATAAATGAACTAAATTTTATTTATAAAATTTGGTTATATTTTTAAATATTTTAATTATCCTTATAATATATTTTAGAAGGTTTAAATTATTTTTAAAATATTTATTTATCCTTTATATGATTTTTAAACCATTTATTTCTATTTATAAGTAATTTATATTTACTAAAATTTTATAAAAAACATTATTTAATATTATTAAATAATTTATAATCATTTATTATGATTTTTGTTTCAATAATTATATTTTTACATAATTATTTAGTATTTTAAAAGTAGTTATTCTAATTACTTTATTAATAAGTTAATTATAAATAATATCTAAATAAAATAAAATAATTATTACATTTTTGTAGAAATATCAGAAATAATTTATAATAATTTAATATAATTTTTAAAACTGTTTTTATTAATTATTTCTAATTTTTTATAATTCATTTCTAAAAATTTAATTATTTATCAAAATCATTAAAGCCTCTACAAAGGATGTAAAGTGTCATTGTAGGTGTTCTTGAGTTTTCAGGCGTAGACCGTTGCTCGTTGTCGAGTGGCTAGTTTGACCATTAAATAACTCGGTATTGGTAATGATTTTCGGTTATATCAAGTATTGGTGTTGTAGTACTCATGTAATATTACAAGATCAAGCAATAAGCAGGCTTTAATCTACATCTAACAAGAAATTATAAAGATTCAAAGTTATCACGAATTTGTTCTTGGGTTTCGGGTAACCTGAGCGATTAGTCAAGGCTTCGATGGTTTTGTGGCTTGAATAACTTTGATTCGGTGTATTAGATGTATGTTTTGTTTGTTGTAACATGTAGTCTATATACAGGTATATATATATATAACATTAACATAAACAAATCGTAATTCTAAGATCTCTATTTATGATGGTCAAAGTACAACCAACAACTGTTTTTCGTGTTCTTCAATTTTCTGGAAAACCCAGAAAACTTGGTCATGCTCGGTCAACTAGTTTTGACCAATAATTCCAGTAATCCTATGAGTTGTTTGTTCGATTGAAGATCATAGATATGTAGTATGTATACTAGAGTACCAATTTATAAAAAAATATAAACAATTAACAATCAGAAGATAATTAAGCGAATTAAATCAAAGTAGTCGGTTCAATCGTTCTTGAGCTTTACGGCAACCTTGAAAAACCGACTTTTCGTGAGCGGTCAACCCACTTTGACCGATTATATCTTGAATCTATGGTTCATCCGAACCTTTTTCTTTTCCAGTTAAAGACCTACTTACAGGCTACAAATATCAATTGATTAACAGACCAAAACATAAACACATATGAATCAAAAAGCCCTGACATTCGGCTGTCAGACCATTTTTTTAAAAATTCCCAGATTTTATAAAACGCTTAATTAAGGCATCTAGATGTTATGAAAACGTGTTCTACCACTCTAGCATACTTTCTAACATCCTAATACAATATTCTAAACATCTAAACAACAAATCTAACATAAGATCAAAGAGAAATTTATGAACTAGGGTTTATACCTTTTCTTGAGAAATTTGTGATTCTAGCTTCTGATTTTGTTGTTGATAACACCTAGGCTTGATATGGTAGGTTTATAAGTGTATCTAGGCTTTGAGAATTCGTGGGTTTGCTCAGCCCTAAGGTTCCTATTTATAGAATTTTCCAACTTGGCTTTTTAGTCATTTTTTCACCTACTTGCCTCTATAAAGATATGATCTATGACTCTTCTGATGCTTGGGAGTTCGGAAGCATGTCATGTGATGTTTTGAAACTTGCAATGGTGACTCCCAACCTACTTGTGAGCTAGTTGATTTAGTTAGTAGCTTAATTAGGCTTAAATCTCCACTAATCTTGATTAGGGTTTTGTTTCTAATGATTAGAAATGTTAAGTAATGTTAATTAGTACCTAATAGAAGTTTACTAACCATGATTAAGTGTTAACATAAGCTAATTAGAGTTAGATTAGCTAATTAGGGTTTAATTAATAAATTAGGGTTAGGGTTTTGCTAATTAGGGTTAGGGTTTACTCACTAATCCTAACAAGCACGACAAAGCGTTTTGTCAGTGTAAGCACGACAAAGCAACTTGTCAAAATAATTTTATCAAAAAGTCCGATTATGGAAAAAATTTAAGCACGAGGTGTCAAGCACGACGTTTTTTCGGATAAAAATTTTATTTGGTCAATTTTGTCAAACCAAGTATATAATAACACGTAACACATTCAGAACAGAGAAATTTTATTTATATAACGGGATTTATACATACGAGTCTTATTAGGGTTTTGGGTTTTTACAGGGTCAATGTGCTGTTATATGGAAGTTGTGCGAGGCCTCGTTCGAACCTATATATATATTGTGATTTGAATTTATGTAAAAATTCGCTTTTAACATGATATGGTAGTGATGTTTTATAAAAAGAGGTTTTCAAAACCCCGATGCTCAATAGGAATTGAGACTTTTTACACTCCTATTTTTATTAAGTGATCAATTTGGATTGATTTTATTTGATTGATCGAGGCATCCGTATGAAAATAATATACAAAAATAATGCCGACTTCCTCGTGGGTATGGAAACCATCCGAGAAAATTCGGACATCGTAGAATAATTTACAAGTCGCTTATAAATTGAAAATGTCCATCACGGAACCGAATCTAGATCCATGGGATGAATCATGATCACATGATTCCTAAAGCATGAAATGTTGCAATTTGTATAAAAGCAATAAGGAGATATATATATATATATATATATATATATATATATATATATATATATATAAAAGTGGTAAATATATATATACGTAGACATGATCACCAACCACGAAGCACCTCCATGGGGGATCAGAAATGTAAATAAAGTTGTTAAAAGCTATCAACCTCCACGGAGGAAACTCCAGACGGGACAAAACATAAATAAAGTCAGAAAAGCGATCAATCGCCACTTAAAGAAAACTATAAAGGGGGCGAATATATATATATATATATATATATATATATATATATATATATATATATATAAGCAATAAATACACCGGATGTAAAATCCAGGCTCATCGAATGTAGAGTTAGACCACGATTCATATATATATATATAAAAGCGAGTAAACGCATGGGATATAAAATCCGGGCTCATCGAATGAGTCAGACACATTAATAATATATATAAATGTATATATATATATATATATATATATATATATATATATATAAAAGCAATAAACGCTCCGCACTAAAAGTTCAGGCTCATCGAACAAAGTTCGACCCACGATTCATATATATAAATATATATATATATATATATATATATATATATATATATATATATATATATATAGAAAAGCAAGTAAACGCTCCAGATCGAAGTCTAGGCTCAATCTAGGCATAACTCGATAATGTTAGTCAATATATATATAAGTATACATATATATATATATATATATATAGACTGGAATGAAACCACGGACCAAAGTCTGGGCAAAAGCAAGCAACACGACTCTCAACGTGTAGAAAGATGTGTGCAAAGATGAAGAGAAGGACTCTAAAGTGTGTGAGAAAGCTTGCAGCTGACTGATAAAAAAAGGCTTCTATATCTTTAGAGTTGGTAAAACTGGCTTTTGTGGGTACAAAAGAGGCTATATATGAGCTCACAGGTGTTTAAAAGTGGGAAATACACTGTATGGGCGAGTGCAGAGCAAATTGTGCAGGGTTTCCCCGTCTTTTTTCTCTTAAAATCAAAGCACCCCAAGCCCTCTATTTATAGGCATATGAGTCATTAGTGTACCTGCGCTAAGCCAGTCAGTGTACCAGAGGCGGGTCGAGTCGGCCGGGTTTGTTCCGTCGGTCATCTCAATCGTGCACTCAAGCCTCAGTAATGTCCACTCGGATTTTCGGTGCAATCCGAGCATCCGCTTTGAGGTATCTGAGGACCTATTTCGGATAGCCGCTTTTGAGAGTTTTATGATGGCATGGGATTAGAGTTTGTGCGAAGTCATTGAAGATGGGACGATGCCCTCTGGTCTTCAAGCTTCAAATTTCATCCGTTACCCCGCACAATAGTCACTCGGGATTGGTTAGCCTTGTGGGACATTGTTGCGTAGAGACGTGACGTGGCATCGCTTTGGTCAGATGATGATATTGCCCCTTACCGGTGTTATCGTCGGGTTGGGCCGATAATCATGAGTTGACGCTGCTCGGCTTTCACGAGATTGGATCACCGCAATTGTTGAAGGTCCTCATTATCATCTTTGAGGTGTGCCTGTCTTCCCGATGTTATTGCCGGGTTGGTACAGTGCATCTCGTTATGAGAGCCGAGATTGAAGCTGGTTGTATTTGAAACAAGCATTTCTGGGGTTATCTCCGAAACTGCTTTCCTTGGGGTTATCACCAAGGTTGGTGGCTATTCCCATGGTTGGGACTTAGACTGGATACCTCGGGGTTATCTCTCAGATTAATCGGTCTTCTCGGTGTGTGTTCTATTATTGTGTCTGCATGCCTCGGGGTTACATCCGAGAATATTAATATTGATTATTAATTTTGTGACAAGTTTCGTGATACGAGTCTCGAGAAGGTCAATTTGTGTATTGATTAATAAAATTAGAGTAGAGTTGTGCTTAAAAAAATGAGAAACCCACCCCCTAGTTACGGATAGGGATTCGATAGAAAATATAATTAAAATAATTATATTAATATGTATGTGTTTGAATTTGTATGGAATTTTTGAAATCATTGATCGATGAGGTTTAAAATTTATAAAAAATAAATAATAAGAGATTAAAAAACCTAATATCGAGATTAGAAACCCTAACGTCTAAGATTAGAAATCCTAATTGAAAAATTAAAACCTAAATTTTAATTTTAAATCCTAAACCCTAAATTAGGAAATCATAATCCTAATTAATTGACAAATCTAAAGGTATTATTAAACTTAATATGATTAGAAAACCCTAATTATATTTTAGTTATATTATAATTTCTATTTTACAAACCCTAATTATAAGTTATAAATTTTAATTTTTAATTTAATAAGTTAAACACTAATTTTTCTAATTATTTAAATTTTATATTCTTTCTAAACCCTAATTAGGCAACCCTAATCTTAATTAATTGAAGGCCTAATATATTTATTAAACGTTGATATGATTAAGAAAACCTAATTTAATTAGGAAAACCTAATTTTAGTTTCAAAAAAAATTTTTTAATTTTAAACTAATTTTAAAAATTAAAAAAAATTAAAACCTAATTTAAAAATTAGTTAAAGTTTTTTTAAAACCTAAAAACCTTAGGGTTAAACCTTAGGGTTAAAACCTAAGGGTTTGTATTTGTATTCAAAGTATGCCATTAAAATTAATTTACAAATGACCAAAATGCCCTTTTAGTTTATTTTAATTTGATAACTTGCATTATTGCTAGCCCTTTAGTTGTTGAACAACTATGTTGACTTTGTGAGACAATATCTCTCCTTCCTAAAATTTATCAATTCAAATAACATATCATTTTATTTAGATTTAGAGAGATTTAGAGAGAGAAATTCATTTCGTCGATAGCCCTGACAAGAACTTTGAGACGCTGGATCTACTTGTTGGTTTGTTGTATGATCATGATGCTGGTTGGATATTGTAGAGTTACAGTTTAACTACATGATCAATGTCTCTATAGTTAGCTTCGTAACCATCAGATGTACAGAGAATAACAGTTGGTCAAACCATGACCCTTGTCAAGCCGGCTGTCAGTTTCTTGAGCTCAAGAACACCAACATCGATGCTTTTTGTCGGTAAATCCCTATAGCGACGGTTTATTTAATTTTTGAATTTCTGAATATTCCAGAAATTATTTAAAAATAGAAATAAATTATAAAATTACTAAAAATGGTTTTAAAAATTATTTTAAATTCTAAAAAATAACTTTTAATTATTTGGGACATTTTTCTTTAATAATTATAATTATTTGAATAAAAATGATATTTAATTTATTTAATTAGTATATTAAATAAATTAGAGAAAAATGATTTAATATTATGAAAAATCATTTTAAATAAGAATAATGTATTTAAAAATATTTTGAGTTATAAAATGTAACTTTTAATACTTTTTGAGAATTTTCATTAATAAATTATATTAATGATATTAGATTTATTTAATTATTAAATTAAATAAATAAGATAAAAATGATTTTATTGATTTAAAATTTATTTTAAATAAGAATAAAGTGTTAGAAAATATTTTGAATTATAAAATAAAATTTTCAATATTTTTGGAGAATTCTCATTAATAAATTAATATTAATGATATTAGATTTATTTAATTATTATATTAAATAAATGAATTAAAAATGGTTTTATTGAATTAAAAATCATTTAAAAATGAGAAAATGAATTAAAAATATTTTAAGTTATAATTAATAACTTTTAATATTTGGATAATAATTTTATTAATATTTAAATATTAATGGTGATGATTTAAAATGATTTTAATTACTTTAAAAATATTTTAAGTTATTAATTAAAATAACTTTAATAGTTTGACAAGTATGTTATTAATATTTTTAAATATTAATGATAATAAGATTATTTGATAAAATCATTTAAAAATGATTTAAGTGTTTGAAAAATTATTATAAATTATAATAATTGTTTATAAATTATTAAAAGCTTTTGAAAAATATTATAAACGATATTTGACTTATCTAAAATAATATTGAAGCTTAGAGACCAAGTTTAATTGACAATCAATGTGTTAATTGTCGGATAGGGTGACCAGAACACCGAGAATGGACTGAAGTCCAACCAGACCAAAATAATTAGACGTGTTAAGTGTTTATATAGGTTATAAATACTGATGTGACTATGTGGTAATATGTCTAGGAGAAGTTTGACTGTAAAATACAATGTTACGTGTTATAAATGATTGTGCTAATTATGAGACCGACATTGTTGAATATAGGTCTTACGAACGCAGTTAATTATATTGTGTAGCTGTAATCAACGCGGAAGGCAAGTTTCCTAAATCAACCTTGAGTTATATTCATTCAATTATTATAATGGTTAATTATTGCTAATTATACTATGTCCAGGGAATTTATTGTTGATTATTCGCAGTTAGTGCATGATTAATAATTCAAATTGAATTACTGATTCGGAGAATATGCATTTGTAGAATAACTGTTGTTGGATATTCATATTCGTAGAAGATAGAATTGACAGTACAGATAATTCTTGTTTATTGTCAAATTATGTTGAGAACTTTCTTAGCTAATTATTCTGTCTAGACGCACATTTGTTAGAACTTGGTAAATTCGAGAAGAGAATTCAATTGTTATTGATAGATCGATGCCAATTATTTCGGCTAGATCGATAAGTAAATAGAATTTGAAATCACAGTATTTCATTGTTAAATCAAATCTTGATTCTGAGACTGAGAAGAACAACCTTTTATATAAAGGGAACATTTTTAAGTCGTATGTTTGACCATTGCGCGCGACCTAAGTATTATGCATAATATAGGGTACATGGAGTTGGCCGGCTCTAAGTACTTGCAGAGGGGTATGATTTAATCTTTATGGTTATCTGATACTCCTGCGTATGTATCAAAGTAAATCTTTGATAGATACCCGAGAAAGTAGAAGTTCTAGATCCAATGGATCGCTCAGCATAAATTTGGAAAACATTCCACTTTGTTATTACGTAGAATTGATTCTTGATTATTCAATAGAATTAATATCGCAGAACTTTGAAAGCGTTGTACTCTTTCATTATCAGATTATTGCGTTGCCTAGAATACGAGAAGACTTGCAATTGATTAACGGTTTGTTCAGCTATTTCAAAGTTCACCGAACTTTGGTTTCATTCTATCAAAATAGATAGCCTGTTCCTATTGATTCGTATTCATTTATTGTATGTCTTAACTTGCGGCAAACTTTTTTGCTCACCCTTGCTATAAATAAAACATTTCAGCTAGGAACGAAGAGGCTAACGGGTCAAAGAAGAACAAAGGCAAAGGCAAGATGCTGGAGTAGTTATAAAGAATTTATTATTATGTTGTATTTGTAAACCCTTTTTGTTTATCTAAGGGGTATGTTTGAAATTTTAAGGTTAGCAAACCTAGGACTTATGTATTAACAACATAGGTTAATAACTTATGTATTCCTATTTCTATATGAATGGGTAGTTAGATGTTATTATATTGTGGATCGTGAATACCAAACTCGGGGGTCAGGTAACCCGGATTTGGGGGTGTCACAATTAACACTTGGCACGGCGTTTCAATGTTCATTCGTCACACGCTCGATTTGTCTCTCGTGTGTATGCTTACTATGCTTCTATAACTTATCTAATACATCATTTATTAATGTTAAACATCATTATATTTCTTAATATTCAAGTTTTATAACTTAGAACATCATCTTTTATCGTCAGGAGCATTACACATGCATATGTGCATGCCCGACACCCTCCGATTGCCCCTGAAAACATAATAGTCCTAAATATGACTATTTTGACTACTGTTACAAACCTCAAATTGAAAAACTTAAAGAACAAAAGTTGTAGGTCTACTCGTCCTCGTTCTTGATCATCTTGAATCACTTCAATCGGAGTTCGTATGAGAAAGTTATGACCATTTTACTACTGGAGGCCAAAACTGTCCAAACTTCTGTTCCGGCGCTGCGACGCGAGAACTAAGTCATACAGTGGCGCCGCAATGCAAGATTGGCACTGTGGCTCCATTTTTGGCGCTAGGACGCCTAAACTTGCGGAACGCAGCCCCCGAATAACAGAACAACTAAATTTCTGTCTATAACTTAATTTCTAACACTAATTAACATGAATAACTTCATTGTAAACTACACATAAACGTTAACAATAATCTATATACCAATTATCCACCACTAATCATCAATATCATAAACTAATTCTTTGAAAACACTGTTTTTAAAACAAAAACTCCATTGTTGATATATTAAATTACAGTGAACGTAATTCCATGCTTATAACCAATTTAATACCTTCGAAATACCAGTATACTAACATATAAACCAGTTCTCTTTCTAAATCGTAATTTAGCATACAACACACACACACACACACATATATATATATATATATATATATATATATATATATATAACAATTACAATTACTTACTATATTATCATAACCAATTATAAAACACACATTTACCAAAATTTTTATAAAACTTTATATATATACAGTGAAATAGAAAGACTTTAGACATCACGAACTATAACATATATATACGTACATCTTTTTAAGTTTAGAGGAACATACCTCTTGTTTGATTAGACAATCTTTGTTAATCACAATAACTTTCTTTTGCTACTTCTCTCTCAGGTTTTCTCTCAAATTCTCTGAAACCTTCTCTTTGAAAACCCTTTTTCTCTGAACTTCTTCTTAGGCTTAGGCTTAGGCCATATACAATATACGTAAAAGTAAAAACTAAACTGATAACAAAGCGCACATAAAAGAAACGCATATAGTCATAATAGACCTAATAAGTATTATCGCTTATCGACATATAACGATATACTTATAAATATATAAATTATTTATTTAGTTAATAATTTAAATTCAAAAGAACTCCAAAAGCCATAAGGCTTCGTTTGGCAACCCATTTAAAAATTAAGGATTAATACTTAAGTCTTGTTTGGCAAAGAACTAAATTAAACTACTTTAATTTAATTTAATAACTCTTTATAACATAGTTATTTGTCACTCTTTATGAAATAACAATTTATTAAATAATTCACTTAATCACATAAGTCACATTAATTATTTAACAAATAAATAATTAACTAAATCAAATTGAACAATTATTTATCCAATAATAAACACATCCAATAAATATTTATATAAATCAGTAAATATTTATATTATTTATCCAATAATAAACTCATCCAATAAATATTTATATAAATCAAAGTCTAGCTGGGATAGTGATGCCAAAGGATGTCCCAAACAAGTCAAAGTCGGTAGTTTAAGTAAGAGCGTTTGTCGAGGAACCCGAACGAAGCTATCACGGGTAAGTTAATCATAAACTCTTGCGAAGTTTATACCTTATTCGATATCGGTTCCACCTATTCTTTTATTTCTCATACTTGCGCTCAATGTTTAAATTTGACCCCAGTACAAAACCCATTTCTATAACCCTCAAATATTTTTTCACCCAAAACGAACGTAACATGCGCCAAAGATGTTGGCTTGAGCTGTTGAAGATTATGACCATACCATTCTATAACATCGTGGAAGAGTGAACATGGTAGCTGACGCGTTGAGTAGAAGATTGTATGCGATTATGAGTGCGATGTTGTTAACACAAAGACCTATTTCGTACGACTTACTCTAGAGACCCACGTAATGATGTTAAATATACGATTAAAACATACTTTAATGGATAAAGTTAAAGCCACTTAAGGTATAGACTCAGAGCTGATGAATGTGAAGAAGAAGGTTCAAGAGGGCGTTATTCTAGAAGTAAGAATTGACGAAGAGAGGAAATTTCAACACTCGATTTAATTGTTCTATTTGAAATCCTCGATCGAGTAGGAACTGTGGCCTATAGACTCGTTTTAATGCCAAGTATGTCGCGTGTTCATAATGTTTTTTTTTCACGTATCAAAGTTACATAAATATGTGGACAACCTGAACCACATTATTGAATTAGAACCGGACGAGATAACGAAAGATTTAACGTATGAAGAGTTACTTGTTAAAATCTTGGATAAGAAGAAACATATTCTATGCTCAAAGGTTATACCTCAAGAGTTAGAATCTAATGAGGTATCCTCATCTGTTCGACATACCAGGTACGTACATAAATTTCGAGGGCGAAATTTCTTAAGGAGGGGAGATTGTAAGACCCCAAATTTTACGAATAAATATTTAATTTTCTTGAAATATTTTTTTTTAATATTATGGTATAGATTTGATATAATGTTATAGTTGTGGGTAATATTTATAAATTTTGCAAAGTAAGCAAATTGTTATTAAATATTCGATTGGTCGGGGAATATTCTTTTTGTCGGGGAATATTCGTACGACGACACAATCATTTGTGGATCCCACAACGGAATTATTGTCGGAGTTAGAAAATGACAGAAATATCTTTTTATGAATATAACAACAGAAGTTTTACCGTTAACTATTGAATCACCCGGTGTTAAAAGTACAGTAATACGCGTGGTTGCATAGTAGCACACGGTATTGATTATTGATGCTTACGTGAGAGTCACTCAGTTTTGTTCAATTATTGCTACAGTAATTGTTACATAGTATCTCACGTTATTTGATTCAATTATTTTCGATATTTTATATATTATTAAATCAATAATTGAGACGACAAAGTTATTAATATTATTATTTGTAATATTGACGATGTCTAGAATTTCTGTCAAGGAGAGGTTTGGTCACCTAATGGTGCGCCAATAGGAAGAAATCCTTATTGGAAAGCCTCCTCTTTCCTGAGAACGACCTGGTTGTTAAATATTGCGAATTATAATAATGATGATAAATGTTGTTAAAAATATTGAGAGGATTTTTATGAAGTAGTTGTTGTAAATTTTGCTTATTATTTGGATCTCCATTTACCCATTTTTTTAAAAATAATCGGTAGAAAGTTGTTTAATATAAATATAATGAGACCCACTTGTGATTATGAGATGTTGGTGGGAGGGAACACGTGGAAGAAAAAAAAAAAATAAATATGAAATTCGAGAATTTTGTCACGGAAGGAGTTTTATTTTTTTACAACATGTGCTAATATATATATATATATATATATATATATATATATATATTTACAATAGTTTTGTTTTTTATGAAAAATAAAATATATTTTATTTTATTGAATATTATATTAATAAGTTGAAAAAGAAAATGAAGCGTATGAAAATTTTTCGCCTGTGATGCTTTCGTCCAAAAATCTTACTGTTGGTCCGTGATAATTTTTCAAATAGTATCCTTTCCAATCTCCTATAAATAGGATGATTAATTAGAATTGAAAATTATACCAAAATCAGAGAATTCTTCTTCTATAATATTGTGCGTATTTCTTTTGAGTTTTAGAAAGATTTGAGTGTAAAAAATAGTAAAAGTTTTCTTCAAGAATATCTCCGCTCTACCAGTCGGAATACTCTTCTTTTTCAGGTAAGGGGTATTATTTCTTTTGTATTCATGAAGAGAGTTATTTCTTTCAATACTCGTAAGGGGTATTATTTATTTCATATTCTGAAGAGATATTATTTTTCGTATTCGTATAAATATTATTTCGTTCAATATTCGCAAGAAATATTATTTTCATTTAATATTAAGTAAGGAATATTATATTAGCTTCAATATTCGAAAGGAATATTATTTTCGTTTAATATTCGTAAGGGATATTATTTTTGTTCAGTATTCGTATAAAATAATATTTTATTCCATACTCTGTAATATGTAAGTAAGATTATTTCATTTCAGATTTTGAATTTTATACTAGTTTTGTTAAAGTTTTGGCTTCTATACTCCATGAAATTAGTAGAATATCCTTGATATTTGCACTTCATCAAGTATCTTTTCATGAGAATATTATTCTGAGCATTCTTGATAAGTTTAAACTTTTTTATACCGGGGTACTATTCACGGGATTACTAATCCCGAAGTTACTATTCACGGGATACTATTCACTCAATTACTATTCACCCGGTGTACTATTCATGATAAAAATTGATTCCTTTTCGGTTTAAATCATTTTTAGTACAATATCATTCTTGAATTTTACTCCACAAAGCAGTATCATGTTGACAATTTGAATGTTATTGAATCCTGGATAAATTAAATTATAAATCTTTAAAAATTTATCCTTGAACTTGTTTGATTGAATTCTTATATCATTGTCATCATCCTCATGTTTATATTATGTTGAAAGTCATCTTTGGCCGTAGTGCATAGATGGACTTGGTATGATTATAACCAGGGATTATTCGGTATAATCATGACCGTAATGTTACAAATGATGTGGTAAAAGTCCTCATTAGCCCGTAGTGCATTGATGGATAGTTTTTGGTATGATTATGACCATGGATTCTCTTCGACCAATAGTGCAAAGATGAATTGTTTTATGGCATGATCATGACCGTTGATTAAAACACAATTATCCTTGGCCCGTAGTGCATGGATAATTCGTGGTCGTGATACTAAAGAATATCCTTGGCCCGTAGTGCAGGGATGATTCGATGATGTTGATTATTTATTAAGCTGAGTCTCAGCAATAAAATTGATGATAAATCTTTTAAATCATAGAAGATAGTAGATTTTATGCTCTACTTGACTCTTCTAATGGATTGCTTATTCCACTGCAGTTGTTGATCTAAAACTTGTTGTCTATTATATTCTATCGGTTGTTATACTGTTGAAGGCTAAAGATAATTTATTTTGCATTATCTTAGTCATAATATTTCTTACTGGGCTAGTTGAGTTCACCCTTTCTTTCACTGTTCTCTTCAGGAAATGAGAATATAGATGGGACTAGTCGGCGAACGGATTGACGGTTCAGATGGTTGCATTAGTAGTTCTCACTATTCTGTGAAATAATGTGATAATAAATATATTGAGGACTTATTTTGAGTTTGTATATTGTCTAGAAGATAATATTTGTATTAAAACTCACAGCTCATGTTGTATATTTAAGTTTGTATTTGTATTCTGTACCATGTATTTGGCGACTCAGAATATGTGATGTATACCTATTTTGGGGGTGCCACAACATTCGCCAAATAATAGGCTCAATAGAACTGAATGATATGTTCTATTAACATTCTGAAATATACTACTGAGGGTCTAATGACCATGAACCATGTCCACAGTTATAAGTAATCTTTCAATTTTAACTTTAACAGTCATATGACTATAAGGACTCCACGTACTTAGGGGGATTAACCCTTCGTACAATGTATTGTACACAAACATTTCAATGCTAAGCGTAAACCCCTACAAGTTCGCACCAAAGTAAGTTTGGTTTGGATACATTTTAAGGTAATTTGGAATTCAACGGACATCAACTAAGGATTAGTTGAATAAAAGATAATCACGTTATGTTATGAAATAAATCATAAGTGAATTAACAATGTATATTAAAGTTATGCTTTAGGAATAAGCTAATAGCATAAATATTGAATAACTATCACATACCTTGCTTGAACAATATTAAGCCATGGTCATTTTGAATTGAATACTAAGCATGCATAACGAATAGCAATTTGAATAATAATAACTATTCAACGACAGTATATTGGATTAAATAAACTTGCTTGCTATTTGACAAGTTAAATAAAAGAATAACTTGCTTAACATAAAACTAAGGTTTAGAGAACTTGCATCATCATGAACAAACTAGATACAAGAGCTTGTAAATTTAAAGTTTAAATAAGACAAGTAAACTTGCATACCAATAAACAAACTAGCTCAACGAAAGTGTAGAGTTAGAAAACTTGCTCAATTGTAAAAATAGAGTTAGAGAACTTGCTCAATGTAAAAAGATAGGTGTAGAAACTTTCCTCGAGCGTAAGTTATAATATTAGACTCACGGTCACCTACATATAGGTTTAGAACCATCATCTATTAGATATACTAACATTCACGTTCTAACATAACACGTATTTCTAGTTAGACTTATTATTATAGCACAAGTCTTAAGATACCATGCAAAAATCAGAAGCTACAAGTGTTAACCTTCACAACAGATGTTTAATATTCATCATACTCATTACGTTTTAATATATCATGTTAATCACATACTAATCATTCAAACTTTGAATTTGCTAACCACATAACATGATTCTGTTTTAGCTATATTATCACATGTTTATTATACTAACACATCATTAGACCAACGTATGTCGCTATCCCGAAGAATGTAGCCACAATAGATACTTCTATCTCATATCAATTATTGTATGCGCAATTGCACCACACAATAGCAACTTACTACACAATTTTAACCTTGGCACCAGTAGCAAATTCTGCTTGAATGCATGAGATAAAGCGAAATCGGCATGAACAGTGGCCGTTTTTAGCCCAACTAACACGAATTTCACCCACCAAACAGTGAAATTAACACAAACAATTGATATAAACTAATCATAAACATGTTTGCTAACATTTACAACCAATTAGAACAATTTAACATCAACTAGAACTAGTTTAATTTCTCAAAATTCATATTTTAATACTAAAACTCCATTTTTGAGTTTCTTCACAAAAATTATCATTGTAATCTCTATACTTGGCCAAATTTCTTTGTTCAAATTACGTTGTGCTCGTTTCTTAATGAACTAACATATACAAGACTCAATTTATAGTTTAATATATGAATTGATCATCAAAATTGGTACTTACATAAGCCATATGAAAAATACAAACACTGACATTATTTTCTTCCTATTATCAAACGAAATTAACATACAATTCTAATTTAAACACAAATTCTAACCATCAAAAACTCATACAACTACAAGTACTCAGTTGTATAATTGTAAACTTAGAATTTTGAATTCACGAAATAAAACAACACTATCTTGTGATACACACACACACACACACACACACACACACACACACACACACACACATATATATATATATATATATATATACAACACTAAGGTTATGTAAAAATACCTTTAATTTGCTTGCAATCCTTACTATCACCACTGATAATCACTATGAAATCCTCAGGTTTCCTCTCAATTCTCTCTAAATGTTCTTCTCTCTTTTCTCAGCAACTAAAATTCGTAAAAAAATTAACCTGATAGCTATAATGCGTAAAACTCAACTGATAGACATAATAATACGTATACTTATTATAATATCAGTTAAAAATAAAATATAACGTATATGTTATAAATTTATTTTATATTTTATTTATTTTTTTTATTATATATAATTCAAAATTAAAAAAAAAAATCCAAAAGCCATAGAGCTTTGTTTGGCAAATCATTTAAAATTAAAGAGTTTATATCCTTAAGCATTGTTTGGGTAAAACTAGATTAAAACTACTTTAATTTATTTTAATAACTCAATATACTATAGTTATTTGTCACACTTTATTTAATCAAGCTTTCATATTTAATTTAATTAATTCAATTAACAATTAATTAAATAAATCATTTAATCACATAACTCAATACAAATAATTAACCATCAATTTGAAATATCAACATAATAATAATTTCCTTAATTCATTAATTATTTATTTAACAAATAATTAACCAAATAAAATCAAATCAATTAAACAAATATTTATTCAACGATAAACGCATCCATTAAATATTTATATATAATTCAATAAATATTTAATATTACAATTGAAAATCTGGAAGGTTACATAAGCACTAATAGACTACGATCTTTACTTGCTCGTATAGCAGACTCTACGTTTCCAGGGCAGACTACGATTCTTGACTTGGCTCGGCAGGTGCTTGGATCAACTCTATGATTCTGAGTGTGGCCCTCCAAAGCAGACTACGATTCTGAAGCAACTTTCTCGATACTCTACGATTCTGCCTTGGCTTCTGCAATTTCTCAGCTGGCTCGATAGACTACGATTCCGTTGAGGCCAATCTATTACATCTCAAAATAGATCAACCTAATAGTTTTGATCTTTTCTTTTATACATTCATTTTCAGAATGATAAACATTAAGCACAGATCAAACCTAAATTTTTTTGATCTATCATCTAAGTCCTTGTACATGTATTCTTTTGAAGGACTTTTCATGTAAGCATGTTTATTTACTTTCAATGTCAAATTTTAATATGCAATTCCCAACAAGCTTCAATTGACACTTGTAGCAGTTGCAAAAAAAAAAACATAAAAAGCTTAAATCATTCTTTGATTATCTTGCAATTTTGGCAAATGTTGTTGGAGCTTCTTGCAAGCGTAAAGAAGTTGTTATTTCCCAAAGGAACAATATAGATCTAAAAGGGGGGAGTTGAATAGATCTTTAAACTTCTTTCTTAATTACTCTTTTGATTGATATCAACTAATTAATTTGTCAAGATCACCTATACGCAACGGAATATAAGTTTGAAAAACTCCCTTAAAGATTTACCCGGAGATCTTAGTTCTTAACACAAGTTATATGAATGAACATACACATAGCAGATATAGAAGTTATAGTTTGAAAAACGTAAATTGCATAATATAAAAGACATAAGAGGTTTTAAGTGGTTCGGAGACTAAAAAACTATAACTTCTAATCAACTCTTTTAATCAACGAGTATAATATCCACTAAAGATATAGGCCCAACAGAGCATTTACATCTGAATCCCTAGAATTCCTTTGTTAATCGACGAAGCTCATGATTCATCAATTAAATAACATATGGTTGTTGCTTTATGTTATATGAACAACTATGGGTGCGTTATTGAGTTCTTTCTTGGCATTGTTCATGTTGCCAATACATGTGTTCTAACACTTAAAGAGGCTATTGAGTCACTCTTTGCAACACATGGATTGATCATATCACATGTACGTGGGCAACGATATAATGAAGCTAGTAACATACGAGGGGAATTCAATGGTCTCAAAGTTTGATTTTTTCAGAGAATGAGTTTGTTTTTTATGTTCATTATTTCCCTCATTAGCTTCAATTGACACTTGTAGCAGTTCCAAAAAAACATAAAAAGCTTAAATCATTCTTTGATTATCTTGCAATTTTGGCAAATGTTGTTGGAGCTTCTTGCTAGCGTAAGGAAGTTGTTATTTCATAAAGGAACGATATAGATCTAAAAGGGGGGGAGTTGATTAGATCTTTAAACTTCTTTCTTAATTACTTATTTGAGCGATATCAACTAATTAATTTGTCAAGATCATCTATACGCAGCGGAATATAAGTTTAAAAAACTCCCTTAAAGATCTACCCGGAGATCTTAGTTCTTAACACAAGTTATATGTATGAACATACATATAGCAGAATGTAAATTGCATAATGTAAAATACAAGAGGTTTTAAGTGGTTCGGAAACTAAACAACTACAACTCCTAATCAACGCTTTTAATCATTGAGTATTATATCCACTAAGGGTATATGCCTAACAGAGCATTTACATCTAAATCACTAGGATTCCTTTGTTAGTTGACGAGGCTCATGATTCATCAATAAAGAACATATGGCTGTTTCTTTACTTTATGTGAACAAGTATGGGTGCGTTATTGAGTATTTTCTTGGCATTGTTTTTGTTGCCAATACATGTGCTCAAACACTTAAAGAGGCTATTGAGTAACTTTTTGCAACACATAGATTGAGCATGTCACATATACATGGGCAATGATATGATGGAAATACATGCGAGGGGAATTAAATGGTCTCAAAAGTTTGATTTTGTCAGAGAACAAGTCTGCTTTTCATGTTCATTGTTTCGCTCATTAGCTTCAATTGACACTTGTAGCAGTTGCAAAAAAAAACATAAGAAGCTTAAATCATTCTTTGATTATCTTGCAATTTTGGCAAATGTTTTTGAAGTTTCTTCCAAGTGTAAGGAAGTTGTTATTTCCCAAATGCACAATATAGATCTAGAAGGGAGAAGTTGAATAGATCTTTAAACTTCTTTCTTAATTATTTATTTGAGTGATATCAAATAATTAATTAGTCAAGATCATTTATAAGTAGCGAAATATAAGTTTGAAAAACTCCCTTAAAGATTTACCAACATATCTTAGTTCTTATCACAAGTTATATGAATGATCAAACACATAACAGATATAACAGTTATAGTTTGTAGAATGTAAAAGACACAAGATATTTTAAATGAGTTGGAGACTAAAAGACTATAACTCCTACTCAACTCTTCTACTCAACGAGTATTATATCCACTAAGGATATAGGCCCAACAGACGATTTACATATGAATCCCTAGGGTTCCTTTGTTAGTTGACGAGGCTTGCGATTCATTAATTAAAGAACATATGGATGTTGCTTTATGTTGAGAGATTGCATATTTAAATTTGATGTTGAAAATAATATTCATGATTATATGTAAAGTCCTTCATGGAATATATTAGGTTAATTTGAGCTTTTAATATTTATCATTCTATAAATGAATGTATAGATGAAAAGATCGAAGTTGTTAGGTTGATCTATATCTTGAGATGTAATAGATATGCTTCAACAGAATCGTAATCTATCAAGCTGATCAGGAGATTGCAGAAGCCATGGCAGGATCAGAGAGCATCGAGAATCGTAATGTGTCTGCCTTGGAGGGCCTCTCCAGGAATCGTAGAGTGATCCAAATGCTTGTCGAGCCAACTCAGAGATCGTAGTGTGCTCTCGGAAGCGTAGAGTCTGCAAGTCAAGCAAGTAAAGATCGTAGTGTGCCAGTACTTAAGAGAAATCGTAGTGTTCTCATTTGCTAGTATCAGATCAAGCACCAAGGTGACAAGACACCACGATCAGAATCGCAGAGCATCATTTGTCTGTGTCAAAAGCATCGAGCCTTGTCCATTTGTTTAAAGGTAAATCACAACAAATATGGAATGGATTATAAATGTTGAAGTCCTCGGGAGCCTTAATGTCACAACAGTCATCCTTAGTATATAACAAAGAAACGTATTGAAGAAGCTAATGAAAGTACTATGGGTCAGTAGAAAATTCCTTTTCAGGTGTTAGGTGAGACAGTAGTCTGCTGTGTCAGTGGGCCAGACTACAAATCAGAAGTTAGAAAAAAGTCCCCATCAAAGCTCAGAAATTTCAAATGCATTTAATGCTTCAACGAATACATTTCAAAGGCCTCAAATATGCAAAAGATAAGTAGATGAAAAATCACGCAAGCACTGAACACAAATGCTGAAGAACACTCAACGCTCAACTCTACGATCTAAACAAGAAAGCTTGCTTAGAGACTTAGTTCTTTCGAATACAAGCTTAACGGTAACTAAGTAGCACCATTCAAGAACTCAACTATTATCAAGTGAAGTAAGAAGTTCCAAGTCAAAAAAACTTGAAGAGTTCTAACTGAACTAAGAAGTACCAAGTCTGCTGGACTTGAAGAGGAACTAAGAAGTTCCAAGAGCTATTCTTGAAGGAATCATGAGATTCGTAGATGTAAAGACATCCTTGGTGACCTAAATTTTTAAGTGCTCAAACCACTTAAAACATTATGTCTCATATATTCTTGCTATAAAGCTTAACTCCTATTAACTCGTTATACCTTATCAAATTTAAGTCATTATCAAAACTAACAATTATTTCAAACGAATTTAAAATGTCTTTCAACCCCCTTCTAGATAACTTTTGTGCCTCTTATTATGTGATAAGATTAAGTATTTTTGGTATTGTTCGTGTTGCCAATACATGTGCTTGAACACTTAAAGAGGCTATTGAGTCACTTTTTGTAACACATGGATTGAGCATGTCACGTGTATATATGTGTTATATATTGTGAAATATGTGATTTGGTGCGAAGAGGATTATATATTCATGTATTGGGAAAAAGAGGTTTAATTGTTAATTAAACTATTGAAGAATTAAATTAAATTGTTATGAAAAAGAAAATTAACAAAGTAACATTAGTTAATTTGATTAAGTTAAAACTATATTATGAGAGAATATAATTTAATTATTATTGTAAGGATGGAAGTTATTATGAATTAAATTTAAGTAATAATATGAGTAATTCACTTAATTTAAATAGTGAATTAATATAATTGTTTTTAATAAAATGAGAATGTATTATAATACATATAAATTAAATATGTTAATGTAATTCGATTATGAGTCTTGTAAATAGTTAAAATATTTATCGAATAGAATAAATGTTTTAGTTAGAATATTTATGAAATAAATATTCGATGAAAATTATTAGGGAATAATTTGTTTAAATATGATAATATTGATTTAATTTATGTTAAATGATTATATAATTGGTGCGTATTTTATTACGCTAATCTAATTTAGTTAAATAATTAAATTAGAAGATTAAAGATTTGTTAATTAAATTGTAATTGTTTTGGGATAAGTTTTTAATTATAATGAAGTTTGACATTTGGTGTAACATATGACAAGAAGATTATTAAAATAAACTAGAAGAAGTTTAATAAAGTTAAACCAAACAAGGTCTTATAACCTTTAGTGGGTGGTAATCTATCATAACGCCCCCAAATCACTGGTATCTTCCAACCTGCATGATGATGGTGCTATCTTCTGAAAACATTCATACATTCATTCAATTGAAAAGTCTCAAATAACGAACATAACTTCTATATATTTTCAAAGTAATATTTACATTTCCCAGGTTCTATACCCATTACAAAGGTTCTTTGTCATAATATCAATTACATTACAACAATAGACCTATACTATTACAAGACAGCTTAACAATCTGCGTTAGCTATTCCTTTATCCTTTTTCGATCCTTCGGGACGTTCAGTCTTAGTTGCATCCATATGGTTCAAGCAAGAGTGAGCGTATATAGCTCAGCAAGTATAACAATTCAATAACAACATGCTTAACACCTACGAATCGTATATCTTCAATAACTGAACAATAGTTATGAAGTACTATTGATAATACAAAATTGCACTTCATCTTTCTTTCAAAATGTTTTACAATAATAATAATATTTAGTAAAACTTTCATTCCGGTCAAAGACCTCGAGTATTAATTCTTTATCGAAAAAAGGACAACCCGGAACTAAGTCCGTAAGTTCGATATTACTGACGAGCACTTCTAGGTGATCAACCTATTGTATTCTATGTTGATCAACACTACATCGATTAAACGTATGCACGTTTAAGCATTTGGCAACCTCACGTGCCTGTCGTTTTACCGACAAAACATTTGTTTAACATTTCAGTCGTCTTTTGAAAACCATATATAGTAGTTGACAAAAGATAACAACATTAGATAATAGATGAATAGATTATCAATAATCCACGCAATATATCAAGTCTAGCTAAAGGAATTGGCTTTAACCTCAACATACCTCAATTCATGCGAAAGAATACATGAACTTAAAAAAACTTGTTCAGATTGAACTGAGACAAGAGTTAGAATTCTTGCCTTTAGCGTATGCTACGGTATAGTTACTTTATGTTCAAGTCTTTCAAGTCTTTACAATACATGATCACATAATGCCTTACATTAGGACACATATTATCAAGTATGTTTATGACTATATCTTACCCTTCATCTCAATCTAATTTTTGTATTAGATTCAGTTACAATCTATTCCGGCTTATCATTATCCTTGCATTTATATTCGACTAGGTTATCTCAACCTTTATACAACATCCTTAAGGTTTAACAAAGTTTAAACAATGTTACATTACGTTCCTTAGGTTGTGTTTACTTTTAAATCAATTAACTTTCTTTTATTTGTAATTAAAAACATTTACCACTATTCTTGTTCTGAGGCTGGCGCTGCGGCCCAAGCTTTATACTTGTATCTCGTGCTGCGGTGCGCGCTTAATAGTGACATTGTCCCGGACTTGGCGCTGCGGCGCGAGTCCCTACTTGGTGGGCCGCGCGCGGCACGCTCTCGTAGTGTGCTCGGACACTGTTACGCGCTGCGGCATGACCAAAATGGCCTAGGGTTGGCGCCGCGACGCCAACTCTGTGCACCAGAAAAAAATTCAGTCCTTGAATTTTTGTGAACTTCCCGGACGCATAACTTCTTCGTTATTAGTCCGAATTGGCTCGTTTAAAAGCCTACGGTTCACAAATTATGTAATCTACGAATTTATGCAAGAATTTTATCAATTTGACTTTGTTTACTAAAAATTCACCTATTGGTTCATTTTTAACAAAAACGATAAACGTTCGTGAACGTTCAACGCTCGTTTCGTTCATTCTCGAGTCCACAACTCTTAAATGCCAAATATGACTTATCTCAAATAGTATACATCACCCATTCTCGAGTCGCCAAATACATGGTATGTAAAAAAAATACAACTTCAAGAATATAATTGTCGTGCAAAATACGACAACAACATATATATACTGTGAGTTTGAATACAAATATTGTCTACTAGAGAGTATACAAACTCAAAAGGAGTCCTCATTATAATTATTGATACACTATTTTACAAAAATAGTGAGGACTACTAAACAACTATCTCTAATCATCACTCCATACCCCTACTAGTTCCTCGCTAAATTCTCTCCTCCCCGAGAAGAACAATGGAACAAAAAAGGAAAAGGGTGAGCTCAACTAGCCCAAGAAAATAATATTATGACTAAGATAATATACAACAAATTATCATTAGTCTTCAACAGGAAAAATCTGATAAAATATAATAGACAACAAGTTTTAGATCAACAACCGCAATGAAAATAACAATCCATTGTAAGAGTCAAGTAGAGAAAGAATTCTACTATCTTCTAAGATTTAAAAGTCCATCATCAATATTTTATCCCCTCAGAACATCAATCAATATACATCTTGAATCAAATATTCATCTTTGCACTACAGCCAAAGATATTCATTCAGATCACCAAATAATCATGTTCATCTCAACACTGCTCATCTTCACTACTACCAAAAGATATTCATTAGGTAATCATTCATCTTTGCACTACAAAAGCCAAAGATATTCAAAGAATATCATCATTTAGGACCGAGGATGATGAAAAATATTTTAAAGAAAAACGAATCCAAAGAGATAAAAAGAACAAATATTAGGATTATTAGGATTCAGATTACTTTTTATCCAAGTTCAATAATACTCCATAATAACCAATTTTGAAGCAAAATTCAAAAATAAAGATCAAAACATGGATACAATCAAAGATAGTAAACTATAATAGACATCTTGGACAAAAAAGAAAAAATTTCATTTTTTTGAATAAAGTGTCGATTCGTGAATAAATATCGATATATGAATAATGTCAGATACGTAATAATAAGTAACCCCACACAAAAAGTTCCAAATTTGATAAAAAAATCATACCAATATTTTGATAATGATATTGAAATGAATCAAATAATATCATTTAAGAAGAAAAAATAACATCCCTTACCTCAAAATAACCGTATTTCGATCGAATATCTGATATAATAAGTCAAGGAAACTTGCACCGAATAACAACTCTCAAAGTATCTAAATACTCACAAAAATACGCTCGATAATATATAGAGAGAGAAAAAACTTGTTTCTGGTGTGATTTTCAATTCTAACCTAAGCGCCTATTTATAGAAAAATGCTAGAACGCCATAAGAGACTAAATAATAAAATAATAATTTTATTTTTTTTTTTTTTTTATTTTTTCAATGCAAACCAACCAAGACCAAGATTTCACATTTGAAAAAAAAAAATTTCAAAAAATTTCACATGTTTTAAAAAAAAAAAAGGGGTCCCACCCATAATTTAATAAAAATATTTTATTTTTTTTCTAAAACAATAATTCATAATAAATAGCCCTTTATCGTAAAAAATTCAAAATTTTATGTCCATTCCATAGGAAATTTAATTCTCTACAACTTTGTAGAAGAAAGTTTTTCCAAATTCCAAACTCCAAAAAATATCCAAAATCCACAAACTGATGATTTTTAATACCTCCAATCCGACAAAAAACCGATAAAACACCTCAAAGATTAATTCCTTCATTTTTATCCACATAAAAAATAAATATATCCATCATTTATATCCACATAAAATAAATATTTCTTATCATATATATCAATAATTAATTATTCATAAATAATATTATTACGTAATCACAATTATGACAACCAAAGCGCTCCTGTGAAAGAGGGGGGGCTTCAATAAGGATTTCTCCTTCGGCGCGCAATTAATTAGTGACCAAACCTCTCCTCGATGTAACTTTCTAGACATTGCCAATAATGCTATCTAATAATATTATTCAAATAATATGAATTATCGATCCGATAATGGAGATGATGTGCAAAAAACAATTATCGAAAACAAATAATATAATAAAAATATCAACGCAAAGAATTATCAATCAATAAAATAAAATATCGAATAAAGAATTACCGTAATAATTATCGAGTAGTGGCCTTCACGTAAGAATCAATAATTCAACAATATCATGCAATAATACCGCAAAGCATCACAAGCAACCACGCCAGACATCAGATTTTTAACCACCGTATTCCAAAAAGTTAATTCAGAATAACTACGCCATTATTTATAAAAACTCAAACTTGTCATTTTCTTCATCCGACCATTATCCGTTATGGGGGGCCACAAATGGTCATACCACGCATTTAATATTCCCCGACAAAAAAGAATATTCCACGACCAAAACGAATATTCCCCGACAAAAATGAATATTTTTTATAACCACTTGCTTATTTTGAAAAAATTTGCACATTTCACCCATAACCAAAGTATTATATCAAATTAATACCTTATTATTCACAATAATAATAAATAGAGGAAATTTGATTTTATTTATTAATAAGTTGGGGTCTTACAACCTCCCTCCTTATGAAATTTCGTCCTCTCGATCGACGACGACACGTGTTTCAAAAAGGTGAGGATACCTCGCTTTCATTTCTCGATTCTAACTCCCAAAGTCATTTCTTCAATAAAGCATGGTTTCTCCACAAAACCTTAACTTGTGGTATAACCTTCGTATGTAGGATATGCTCTTTCCTATCCAAGATCTTAACAGTACCTCCTCAGACGTTAAATCTTCTATATCTCGTCTGTTCTAACTCAATAATGTGGTTCGGTCTTTAATATATTTACGGGCATAGATATGTGAAAAACATTATGAACACGAGACATACTTGAGGTAATGCGAGTCTATAGCCACATTTCCTATTCTATTCAAGAATTTCAAATGGACCAACAAATCGTGGATCGAGCTTTCCTCTCTCCCAAATCTTGTAACTCCTTCCATGGTGCAACACGTAATACATGATCCCCAATATTAAATTCCACGCCCTTTTCCGGCGAAGATCCGCATAACTCTTTTGTCGATCCTGTGCCGCTTGTATACGCTGTCAATCGCTTGATCTTCTCTCTCGAGTCATTCGCACATCAACTCGTCCCAACAATGTTGCTTCACCCACCTCATCCCAAAGATACCGAGAGAACGACATTTTCTTCCATACAACGCTTCAAATGGAGCCACACCTATACTTGCTTCGATAACGCTGTCAGAGAGAATTCCACCAATGGTAGGTACTTATCCCAACTCCCTTTGAAATCTAGGACACAGTAGTCTTAATAGATCTTCAAGAGTTTGAATAGTCCTCTCGATTGTCCGTCCGCTTGAGGATGGTATGCCAAATCAAATCAGAATCTGCGCTCCATAGCTTTCTTCAAAGCTAACCCAAAATCGTGAAGTGAATCTTCGGGTCACGATCCAAAACTATGGATACTGCATGCCATGCAATCTCACAATCTCATTTACGCATATACTAGCAAGACGACGCTCAATAAGTCTCACGATAGGCAAGAAATGGGCGACTTGGTTAATCTATCAACAATAACCCAAATCGCATCTATGCCTTGAGAAACCTTTGGAAGACCCAGTAACGAAATCCATAGTAATGTGTTCCCACTTCCATTTCGGAATCTCAAGTGGTTGTAATGGACCCTTTGGCACTTGATGCTCCGCCTTTACACGCCGACAAGTTAAACACCTCGAGATAAACTCCGCGATCTCTCTTTTTTCATATTGCTCCACCAAAATGTATGTCAAGATCATGATACATTTTGGTACTCCTGTGATGGATTGCAAACGGTGTGTCAGTGTGTGCTCCATCATGATTCTATGCTTCAAGTCGTAATCGTTAGAAACACAAAGTCCGAGTCGACTCAAGTATTCCTTCTTCATCGATTCTTGCTTCGAATAATAACACCTTCTTGCACTTTCTTCTTCATACGATCACCCATGTCCGTAGCTTTCGAGCAAATTTTTAACTTTATCGATTAAAGTCTGGCTCTACTCAGATGTTTGATATCATCACGCGGGTACTGAGCCTTTTATCTCTATCTCCATCCTTTGCAAGTCATACAAAAAATGGACCTTTGTGTTAACAACATCATCACTCGCACCCGCATATGATATTCTTTCTACTCAATGCGCCACCACCACGCTTGCTTTTTTTCCAGATGATATCGATGGTATGATCGTAATCTTTCAATAAATTCGAGCCAACGCCGCTTGCCGCATGTCGAGTTCCTTTTTGGGGTGAAGAAATATTTGAGGCTTTTTATGATCCAGATAGATCTCCACTTTCTCCCCATACGTAGTGTCTCCAGATTTTCAACGCGAAAACGATCACGCCGCTAACTCCAAATCATGAGTAGGATAATTCCTCTCATATTCTTTTTTTGAGTTGTCGCGAGGCATAAAGGCTATGACTTTCCCATGTTGCATGAGAGAACACATCCTAACCCTTTGCCCAAGCATCATCAGAGATAACAAATCCATCCAACCAGATGGTATTGTCGTAACAAAATGCCAAAATGAGTCTCTTCGAGTTCTTGAAAACTCTTCTCACAATCCTCGCCCCAACCGAATTTTTTATCTTTACGAGTCACCGAAGTTAATCTGAGTAGCGATTCGAGAAAATCCTTCCACGAATCTCCGATAATAACCAAATAAGCCCGTAAAGCTACGCATTTTTTGGCCACCGACTTTTGCTGTTCCCCCAACTTCAGATGGCTTCAATCTTCACCGGTCGACAGATACTCCATGTTTTGACACCACGCGCCCAAGGAATGCTACTTCTCTCAAGCCGTAACTCGATTTCTTCAAATTTTGCATATAGCTTGTTATCACGAAGCCTTTGCAAGTACCAAAAACTTCAAAATGTGCTCATGATCTTCACGGCTTTTGAATAGATGAGGATGTCATCAATAAAGACAACAACGAATCCGATCCAAATATTCTTTGAATACACTTGCTCATCATATCCATGAAAGCAAAGAGAGCATTAGTCAATCCAAAAGACATGACTAAGAATTCATAATGCCCGCATCGAAGTTCTCAAGGCGCCTTTTGAATATCCTCGCTTTTAATCTTCAACCGATGATATCCGTAAATCTAAGATCGATCTTTGAAAAGAATTGTGCTCCTCAAATCGGTCAAACAGTCATCAATGCGAGGTAGCGGATACCTATTCTCGATAAAGGACATGGTTTCATTTCTCAGAGTCAAATACAAAGTCGATACTCCCGCCTTTCTTTCTTCTTTACTTAATAACACAGAGCACCCCAAGGAGATGTACTAGATTTAATGAAACCGATGTCCAACAACTCCTCGTAGTTGACCTTTAACTCCTCAAGTTCAATAGAGCCATTCGATATGGGGTTTTAGAAATGGGCTTTGTACTCGTGTTCAAGGTCAATAAAGAATTCAACTTCACGCTCGGGGTAGAGACGAAGTTCTTCAGAAATACGCCAGAAATTCACTAACAATGTAATATTATTCAAATCGACGTGTTTTTTGTTCAAGTCCGTGATATGGGCTAAGAAAGCTTTGACATCCATTTTTCAATAAACGAATAGCTTTATGGCTTGATATGACAAAGATTGACTTTTAATGGTTTGGTTGTTTGAATTCGCATAATAGGTTGGTTAGAATATGAAAACTAACAACCTTACGAAAAATAATCAATTTTAGCATGATGCGTGGTTAACCAATCAATCCCTAAAATCACATCAAATGCAAGAATTTTCAAAGAAATAAGATCTCAGTAAATGTGATGGTGGTGGACTTGAATCAAGCAAGATTTATAAATAAGAGATGTAATAAAAGTTTCTCCTAACGAGTCTCAACAGATAAGTCAAGGTCTAATTTCTCCTGAGTCAAGTTTAAACGCTGAGCACAAGCAGAGAGAGATAAAAGAATGGGTAGAACCCAGATTCAATAAGGTATAAACTTCGCAAGAGTTTATGATTAGCTTACCCGTGATCACCTCGCTTGGGTTCCTCGCTTTTTGGGCAATACAAAAACGCCTTCCCAGAACCAATCGACTTTTGACTTGTCCCGATAAATTTTTTGAGTCACCATCCCCGCTTGAACTTGGTTTCAAACTAGACAATCTCTAGCTATATGACCTTCCTTTCCACAAATTATAACACACTCGATTGTTGTGGGCGCAGCTTAATGATGTGTCCTCTTCCCATTTGTAACAAAAAACGACCGGCGCTCGCTCTCTCCCCCCCTAATAGTCGATGTGTTTGTGGATGACGCCTTCACGCTATCATTGTTGTACCTTCTCTCTTCTTGAATCTCCTCCCGACTCGCTTCTTCTATATTATCACGGCCACGATTACCACCAGAGTGGTTACCGCTTTTGTCCAATGTTTTCCTCCTCCGGTTTTCATTGTTCGATGATCGCCGCCACCCAGATGACCGGTCAGGGTCCTCGTCAATATACTCATTATCTCGCCTAATAAATCGAGCCCTGCTTACAACATCCGAAATATAAAGAAAATTTATGAGATATAAGATATCGTCAATCTCTGCTTTTTAGACCTCTCGTAAACATCCTCGCTATTCGCTCTCATTTTCACCCAAATGAGGTGCAAACCGATAACTCGCAAACTTCGCCTCAGACCGGGACACCGCCATGTTTGTTTTGTTCCAAATCGATAAACTCCACTCTCTTCATATATGACGAATACTTTCGTGAAAGTACTTGTCATTAAATAGTTTCAAAATGTTTCCCAAGACATGCTGAAAAGCGGCCGGGTCAGTACGCTTTCACGATTCTCCACCAAGAGTCCGCCTCACCACCGCCGCTAACATAAAGGTGGCGAATGGAACCTTCGTTCTCCGCATCCCAAGACATCGAATATCTTGGTAATTTGTTTGACCCACGCTTCCGCCATGATCGGATCCGCTTTTTCCTAAATCGTGGTGGTCCCAACTCTTCGAATCGCTGGTCAGGATAAGCCACATCGCTATCATTTCCACCACCAGTATTTTGTGCACGAAGTCTCCTCGCCTCGATTTTTTGTATGAACCGCAAAAAAAACTTCTAAACATCCCATCATTCATCATTTGTTCTTGAGTGTTGTTTACAGAGGAATATTGCCTTCCTCGCTGCACGCCCCCGGGTGGTGATCAAAGGTGTCTCCACTGGCCCCGATTTACTCCATTATTAACGCTTCTCACCGCCATTCTCTTAATACCGCCATAAAAACAAGGGTTAATAGTCATGTCATATATTATCCCTATACTCTCTCTACCGACCAAATAAACAAACTAAATAAACTTAGTCAGTCATACTAGCTAAGAAGAATTCCCCTCTCCCTCCTAGTTCTTTCTCACATCTCACACCAGGATCATATCCCTAAGCTTTGATACTAACCGTGACGCCCCCAAAATAGGTATACATCACCCATTCTCGAGTCGCCAAATACACGGTACAAAAAACAAATACAACTTCAAGAATATAATTGTCGTGCAAAAAATACGACAACACACATATACTATGAGTTTGAATACAAATATTGTATACTAGAGAGTATACAAACTCAAAAGGAGTCCTCATTATAATATTTATACACTATTTTACAAAAATAAAGGAGGACTACTAAAAAAACTATCTTGAATCATCACTCCATACCCCTACTAGTTCCTCGCTAAATTCTCTCCTCCCCGAGAAGAAAATGGAACAAAAAAGGAAAAGGGTGAGCTCAACTAGCCCAAAGAAAAATAATATTATGACTAAGATAATATACAACAAATTATCATTAGTCTTCAACAGGAAAAAAATCGATAAAAAATAATAGATAACAAGTTTTTTATCATCAACAAATCCATTAGAGAGTCAAGTAGAGAAAGAATTCTACTATCTTCTAAGATTTAAAAGTCCATCATCAATATTTTATCCCCAACAATATCAATCAATATACATCTTGAATCAAATATTCATCTTTGCACTACAAAGATATTCATTCAGATCAATAGACAATTATTGTATAACTAAATCATGCTTTGAAAAGATAATCAATCTTTAATATAACATTTGAACTTGAATAATAGTAATGATAATTTACTCGAGGTAAATAATAAACTTGAACAATAATGACAAGTAGGGTTAGAAACTTGCCTCGTCGTAGATTACACTTTAACTAAGCACGCTCTTTGAATTTAATCCTACATACCATTCACATTCACAATACCAAGCTTAATTATAACTTAACTAATCATCATAAACTCATTCTTTTGTCTAAACTTTGATTATTACTATACTTAGTCAAATTATCACATTTATCACATATAATATATTACATCATGAATAATAAACTAATTATGTATTCAATAATTCAATCCACATGTAATTATGTTATTTACATGTTAAACATCTATTTTATCATCTCATTATACTTCTAACATGTTTACATGTTCATTACATTAATTTACTAACACATTGTTAGACTTAAACATTTTAAAAACATTTTTTCTCGAACTTTTCTCGAGAGAGGCCATGCACATACCACATATCACTCTTACTCACAATCATACATACGGCATGCTGCTACTGGTTCATGCAGCTACTTGCATCATGCACTGCTATGTATGCCATGTATGGGATAAAGGCTGATATGGCTGGCAGGCAGTAGCAAAGCGAACATGCATAATGCAATAAAGAATAAAAATGGCAATTCATGAAAAATCGCAGAATAACATGCCAAAATTTCTTCCAATTTCTTATTTTCTACTCAAATTAATCATACCCATATGTTATAATTCATGCATAAACATAACCCAACATTTATATAATGATTTTAACCCATTTAAAACACATAATCACAGAATTAAAATTGTGAAATTCACCGACTTTGATGTTCTTGAAGGTTTTGAAAATAAAACATGAAAATTTAACACTACTTGATTCAAGTTATAACACCAAATCCGCTTTATTAAAACTTTGGTCTCTTCAGATCAACATGCATAATAATATACGAGTGTAAAATTTAGGATAATATACGATCAATACATAAAATATCACGATAAGGCCATAAGGCCAAAACCCATACTCAGAATTTTGTAAAAATATATATACGTATTATTATGAAACCGATGATATGATATGATATTATATAATATATATATATATATAATAAATATTTGATATATCTTAACCCATATATAAACTCATAATCATTACCCTTTTCCAATTACAGAGATTTTACAAAAATATGAAAAAGCCATTTTTATAAAAACTAAAAACGTGAAAAAGAAATTTGGGAGGAGAAATTACCCAGAGTATAGAGTGTAATGTTAAACAATGAATTGAAACTCTTCTCAAAAACTTCTTCAATCACACAAAATCTTCTCAATTCTCAAACTCTTCTCTCTTCTCTCTCTCTCTCTCTCTTTTGTTTTCTAGACTTAGCTAATAATAATAATAAAAAAAAAAAAAGAAGACGTAAATTAAAAAAGAAGAAATCGACGACGATGGTGGTGGTCATTATCCCAATCATGGGTAATCGCCTCCCAACTCCTACTAGGGCCTTGTTTGGCTAGCTTTAATTAGATTTAAAAACCATTTAATTTAATAAAAACTTTATCATATAGTTTAAATCATGTCACACCCACTTCAATAAAATAAATCAATATCTCTTTATTTAATTTAAATATAAATAAAATATAATAATTTCTCATAAATTCACATAGTCATATATAATAAATTTCTCATTAATAAATAATGTCAAATTATTAACTCTCTAATTAATAATTAAATTAATTAAAATAACATCATATGCTTAATTAAATATTTCATTTAATTCAATAAGCTCACATAATTACATACTACTTGAATAATAATAATTCTCTCACATTAATTTAATAAATGTAACACATATAATTAAATTAATCTACCACAATCAGATCAATTAATTATTTAATCCAATAATTAAATCATCAAAAATATTTATTTAATTCAATAAATATTAAAATTAAATTACAAAAAAATCTCGTTCATCACATCTTTCCCCTTAAAAGGATTCTCTCCCCTCGTAATCACGACTCAATAAATTCAATTCACACATTCTCCCCCTCAACAAAGATTCTCGTCCCCGTAATCGCTTTACACATAATTAAGTAAATAAATGAGGGTAATTCTTCATCATATTCTCTTCGAGTTCCCACGTAGCTTTTCTCAAATTTGTGGTTCCTCCAAATTACCTTAATGTAAGGTATAACTTTATTTCGAGAACTTGTTTTTTTTTTTTTACAATTTGGATGAAGAATTTCTTCGTAAGATAAGTCTTTCTCAAAATGTAGGGGTTTCATATTCAATTACATGCTTGTAATCGGCTTTGTAGGTCGTAAATAATACGTAAACATGGAAGACGTTGTGGACATTCTCGAGTGCTGGAGGTAAGGCTACCTCGTACGCGACTTCTCCGATTCTTCTCAGTACTTCAAAGGGTCCAATGAATCTTGGGCTCAATTTTCCTTTCTTTCCGAACCTGATCTTCCCCTTCCAGGGAGAGACCTTCAAGAAAACATAACTACCTGATTCAAACTCGATATTTTTACGATGTGGATCAACAGATTTCTTCTCGTCGATCTTGAGCCGCTACCAATGTGTTTTCGATCACTTTGACTATTTCTCGCCATCTCATTGTACTACCAATTCGCCCCAGCAATTGTCTTTCACCAACTTCATCCCAAAGAAAGTGAGTTCTGCACTTTTCGCCAGATAACGCTTCGTAAGGCAAGCATGCCAATACTAGCGTGGTAACTGTTGTTGTAGTAGCCGAACTCTACTAACGTAGGTGATCATCCCAATTTCCTTTAAAGTCCATCACACAGCTCTTAGCATATCTTCTAATGTTTGAATTGTTCTTTCTCACTCATCTGTCTGCTTGAGGGTGGTAAGTCAGATCATTCGCAATTATGCACCCATGCATTCCTCAAGACGCTTCCAAAATTTGATGTGAAAAAGCGATCTCTATCGTAAACAATTGACACCGACTCCGTGTGTCTCAAAACAATCTTTTTTTACGATAACCTCGCCAACCGATCTAAGTTGAATCTTATTTTGATCGGAAGGAAGTGTGCGATTTTTTTCGGCCATTAACGATAACCCATATCGCGTCAGAGCCTTTCCGAGTCGTCTAAGGCCAACCACGAAGTCCATTGTAATATGTTCCCATTTCCATTCTGGGATCTCTAACGGTTGTAGCAATCCACTTGGTCTCTCGATGTTCTGCTTTCACTTTCGACGACGACAGTCGACACTTGGCAACACATTCTCGCAACATCACGCTTTTCAAATTTGGCCACCGTAAATGTTGTCAAGATCTTGGTACATCTTGGTACTACTACCAGGTGAATCGAATATCGTGAACTATGAGCCTCGCTCAAAATATCTTCCTTAATCTCTTGATCAAGGGTACCCAAATTCTACTCTCAAATCTCAAAGATTCCTTCCTTATCCATCTTAAATCTTTGCCTCAGCCCCTTCAGATATCTTCTTTGTCACCTTTTTACATTCTTCATCCCGGTCGAGCCTCCTTTACTTTATCTAAGAGAGTTGTACCAGATTGCATCTAAATAGCTTCTCATCAATCTCCATAGATACTTCACTTCCAACTCCAGCTTTCCATTTCTAATTAGCTCCTCCCCGAGCAAATAACATCATCAATTTCTCACGACCCTTTCTTAAAGGCGCTTAAGAACCACATTTTTTTTTTCCCGGATGGTATAAAATCTCACAATCATAATCCTTAATTAATTCCAACCATCTTCTTTGACGATATTCAAATCCTTCTGTGTGAAAATATATTTCGCACTCTTGTGGTCCGTATATATATTTCACACTTCTCCCCGTAGAGAGATAGTGCCTCCAAATTTTCAAAGCAAAAAAAACACTGCAGCTAACTCCAAGTCATGGGTCCTGATATCCTTCTCGTAATCCTTCAATTGTCGTGATGCATACGCAATGACTTTGCTTTTTTTTATCAAGACACACACCAAGTCCTTTATGCGACGCATCACTATAAAAAAACAAAATTTCCTATCATCCTAAGAGATAACACAGTGTCGTACTCAACCTCTTCTTCAATTCTTGAAAGCTTTCACACACTTATCCGTCCAAACAAATTTCACAAATTTTCGAAAGTTAAATTCGTTAATCTGAGTTGCGATCTTGGAAAAGTCTTGTATGAATCTTCTATAATATCCTCGCTAATCCAAGAAAACTTCTTACTTCGACGCGTTCTCTACTGATCCCAGCTTAATCACGGCTTTTACTTTTTGATGGATCTACCGAATTCCATTTTTATCGATCACGTGACCAAGAAATTGTACTCGCTCAATCCAAAATTCAGATTTCAAAAAATTAGCATACAACTTCTCCCTTCTCAATACTTCCAACGTTAACCTCAAATGTTCTTCGTGTTCTTCTTTGGTTTTGAATATACCAAAATGTCATCTATAAATACCACTACTTAATTTGTCCAAAAACGGCTTGAACACACCATTCATTAGTCCCATAAATGTCAGCAGGAGCATTCGTTAGACCAAACGACATTACTAAAAAAAAATCAGAGTGACCATATCGCTTCAAACGCCGCCTTTCTAGACATCCTCCTCCCTCACCTTCAATTGATGATAACCGCTTCTCAAGTCTATCTTGAAAAAGTATCTCGCCCTTTTAATTGATCAAACAGTCGTCGATCCTCAGTAATGGATATCTGTTCTTAATCGTGACCTTATTCAGCCTCTCTCTAGTCAATGCAGAGTCGCATCGATCCATCCTTCTTTTTTCACAAACAACACCGGCGCTCCCCCCCCGCGATACGCTTCGGTTGAATGTACTTCTTGTCCAACAATTCTTGTAGTTGTACCATTAATTCTTTCATCTCTCTCGGTGCCATTCTAGATGGTGCCTTCGATATTGAGCGCTTCCGGCGCCAAATCGATCACGAAATCTACTCTCTATCCGTGGAAGTCGCAAATCGTCTGAAATACGTCGATCGAAAGTCCTCACAATCCAGTATTTCTTCTACCTTCTTGATTCTTTTTCGATCGTCGACTATGTAAGCTAAGTATCCTACATGCCCTTGTTTTAACAACTTCCTCGCTCATCATCATCGCCGACAACTCGCTTGTTTAGGCGACTTGCTACCATAAAACACAACCTTTCGACGAGTCAGTCATAAGGTTAATACGCTTTTTTTGGCAATCAATTACAAATCGTAATTGAATAACCAATCCATTCCCAAAATAACGCCAAATTCCCCAAGTCGAATAGGATAAGATCTACGCTCATGATATTACCCTTAATATCCACTCTACAGCTTCTTATGTACGTACTTAACAGTGGATTATTTCTCTATTCGCAATTTCTATGTTCATGGGTAATCCAATTCATTCTTAGGCAAATCTAAATTCTTGGCAAAATCATCGATATAAAGGAACAAGTAAGCAGCCCAATCAAATAAAACATAAGCATTAATTTTATTGATCGAATGATACCGACACACATCATCACGATCGAAATCGCATCTTCACACCGCCATGTTGAAAGTCCGGCGGTCGGTCGGGTTTGTTTTGTTGGTCCGTCCGGATGATGGTTAAGGCATTTCCACCGTTATTTCCCGCTTCCTCCTCGATCCCCGACCCTCCCCCGATCCCTTCTTGGGACAATCTCTTGCCAGATGGTCCTTCAACCACAAGTAAAACAAGCACCCTTCTTTGGGTTTGATAGCTTGGTGCTATGTGGCCTTCCCGACCACAATTGTAGCACACTCTTTTTCCTTTCATACAAACTCCCGATGGGCTTTCCCGCAAGCTCGGCATGCTTCGATTCTTTTCTTCCGATTACCTTTGTTGATTCCCGATGATGAGTGTTTGTCGCCACCTTTTTTCTTCCGATTGAAATTTCCACCTCCCCCTCTACTTCCACCGCCTTGTTATTTCACTTTCCTTCTTCACTTCTTCTTCTTCTTCTTCTTCTTCTTCTTGATTGTACTTGGTCACCGTGATCGCTTCCTCCTTCAAATGAGGATGGCCTTTTCCAAAACTCCAAAGAAATGTGTTTATCTCAAACATTGATACTTTTTTCAGACACCCAAGGCTTTAGTCCTTGTTCAATCTTCTCGCTTTTTCTCTCTCATCCATGTGTGTACTTGATACGGGCGAACTCGCTAACTCATTGAATTTAGCCGCAGTAGTCGTACGCTCATGTTTCCTTCGCTTCAACTCTAGAAATTGAACTTCCATCCGATTCTCGCGAACTAGTTGGGAAATACATTTCAAAAACATCTCTTTAAATCTCTCCCACGTAATTACACCTTCACCTCCTCGCACTTTGTTTGCTTGCCACCAAGAGCTAGCCTCGCACTTCAAAGATAAACGCTGCAAAAGCGGTCTTCGGTCTTCTTCTAACCCTAGCAACGTCGAAAACCTTCTCCATTTCCATAACCCACGTTTGAGCCTCGATCGGGTTCATGGAACCTTTGAACTCTGCGGTCCCACCGCCCAAGTCTTCTTTAAACGTTGTGTTTGGTGGAGCTTGAGGTTGATTATTCATGGCTCCAAAAGAAGTTAACCAACCAACGAATCGATTAGCGCTGCATTATTATTATTATTATCGTCGACTTTCTTCCCGAGCCGGGACGACGTTGTTGTTTTCTCTCCTCATGCATTTTTTTCTCGTTAAATAAACGCTTATTAGAACTTTATTTATTTCTCTAAATAGTTAAGGCATTACTTAACAATTTAACATACTCATTTAACACATCATCTCAAACAACTTGATATATTTTCATTCAAATCAAAAGTTTTAACATTAAACGATAAAGCATAACCGCTATTTACATCAACTATCCTCGAATAAAGAATCCACAGATTTAAAACATTCAAATATTCTTTCGCTCATAAACACGCCGTAATTTACATCTAAAAAAAACTAATTAAGTTCTTCACATAATTAAATAAATCATATCACCGCTTCATTAAGGTACCGATTAGCCTTGCTACGCCCTCTTTCTAAGATGCGATGCATCATCTCTCGATCCATCATGTACAATGGTAGTCCTTCTTCAATCGGATTGGGTACCTCAAAACTCGATCTTGGGTCTCATTCATCGCCTTGTTAAAGTGTAGAGTATGTTTCCCCAATCTTCGCTTTTCTTTCTTTGACGACTATCATCCTCTCACACGATCACTCGACGCGATTCTCTTACCCACCCTTCCTCCTCTCGCTATGTTCAAATTTTTTTTCGAGGTTTCCTTCAGCCTTCTTCAAATTTTTCTATCTCCTCTCGGCCTTATCTTTCATTGACCTTCTCATGGACCAAATCCCATTCTACATTTCCCAATCGAGAGTGAAGAGTCGAAATCTCCTCTCCTTCTCTTCTCAGAGTAATATGTCAATAACCGCCTCGCTAACAAATCCTCGACCTCATCTCGTAACTCCACGCTACTACCAGATAACGTGTCATACATCTCAAAGATCAATCGGTGTACCGTGGTAACTCCTCTTCTTCCTCTCCTCTTCTCTCAAAAATTCCTCCTCAGATCCTCCTCAGATCGGCCTCAGTTCATGCTCCCGACCAACAACGGTGATCAATGGAGATGATTCCTCTCGCACTACCGCCTCCCCTAACGATATGAATGTCTCTGGGGTCCTCTCTGTCGCTTGCATACTATAGGTACACTGGGTTCCTCCTCAAGAGGTACTATAGGTACACGGTTCTTCCTCCCCACTTGACTAGCTTCTCCAACATTCAACACATCCCGACAACAAAATTTTAAGTTTTAGTTACTAAGTCGTATCATCTAACGATACTTTAACACATAAACACATAAGGTCTTTTTTATTATCTTCAATGAATTACAAAAATTCATTTCTTATAACTCGATAAGAGTTTTCCATCACTATCTTCTTTCTATAAGGCTACTACCTAAGGTTGTTCCCCACCTAAGGTTCATAACCTACAACTTTGATACTAACTTGACACCCCCAAATCCACTACTTCAATTCCACGGATTTGGTGTTCATCAGATAAATATCATCTATCTATCCCATAATAAATGCAAACCATGCAATAGATAGAATAAAAAAATCTTCCCTTAAGGGTTACAACATCCTAATAATAATAATACAATCCCAAAAGTTAAACTAACCTTAAACATCTGTGTATGAATCATAAACAAATAAGTCTTAAACAACATCATTAACTCAAGTCTTAAACATAAATACATCATCAAATAAAATAACAAGTCTTCATCACTTGCTAACTTTGCCTTTGCCTTTTACTAGTGGAAGGTTCATCGCTTTTTTTTTTCGTTCTTAATCGCAATGTTATTATTAAGCAAGAGTGAGCACTATTGCCCACAAGTATAATAATGAAATAACAAAGATAATAACATGCGAGTAAATCAAAGACATCTCAATAAAAGCTCAACTTTTGAATCAAGAATGAATAACAAGAATCAAAAGAATTTCGAGGGTCATAAGACTCGAACTATGTCCTAGGTTATCAAGGGGGTTATACTTGAAACCTTTAAATACTCATAAGACTATGGACCTTTCTACTGCATTTTTAGGGGATCAAATTTAGTACCATACATCGCACAATATCTTAACGCTAACGCTAACGAGTAAATCCTTTGCGTGGTTGTTCATCTCATTGACATTCGAGTCCGCACTAAAGGAAGTTTGGTTTGGATAATTCAATAAGGGTTCTAAAATTTAGAACGCTTCATCAACTATGGACTAGTCAATCAATAAAGTTCACTAGTCTAATAAGGTTCAATAATAATGATATTCAAATTGAATAATAATCTCAAGAAGTATACAATAGAACAATTATTGTATAACTCTAATCATGCTTTGAAAAGATAATCAATCTTTAATATAACATTTGAACTTGAATAATAATAATGATAATTTACTCGAGGTAAATAATAAACTTGAACAATAATGACAAGTAGGGTTAGAAAACTTGCCTCGTAAGTAGATTACACTTTAACTAAGCACGCTCTTTTTGAATTTAATCCTACATACCATTCACATTCACAATACCAATTAATTATAACTTAACTAATCATCATAAACTCATTCTTTTGTCTAAACTTTGATTATTACTATACTTAGTCAAATTATCACATTTATCACATAATTTAATATCACTTCATGAATAATAAGCTAATTATGTATTCAATAATTCAATCCACATGTAATTATGTTATTTACATGTTAAACATCTATTTTATCATCTCATTATACTTCTAACATGTTTACATGTTCATTACATTAATTTACTAACACATTGTTAGACTTAATCATTTTAAAAATCTCATTTCTCGAACTTTTTCGAGAGAGTGGCATTTAATGCATTTATTACTTTATCTTTACACTTGGTCTGCTTACATGCTAATATGCTGCATGCATTTACTGACACTACTGCTTGACATGCATGCGCGGCATGCATGCTAGATGATGTATGTACAAGTGGCATGCATAGGCAATAGAAGTAGTATCAAGCTAATGCACATAATGCATTAAAAAAAAATGGCAAAAAAAAATCGCAAATATGCCAATTTCTTCCAATTTCTTATTTTTCTACTCAAATTAATTATACCCATATGTTATAATTCATGCATAAACATAACCCAACATTTATATAACGATTTTAACCATTTAAAACACATAATCACAGTAATTAAAATATGCAAATTTCACCGACTTTGATGTTCTTGAAGGTTTTGAAAATAAAACATGAAAATTTAATCACTACTTGATTCAAGTATAACACCGAATCCGCTTTTTTTTAAACTTGGTCTCTTCAGTATCAACATGCATAATAATATACGAGTGTAAAATTTAGGATAATATACGATCAATACATAAAATATCACGATAAGGCCATAAGGCCAAAACCCATACTCAGAAAATTTTGAAAAATCATATATATACATATTTTATGAAAACGATGATATGATAATTCATATATATATATATATATATATATAAATACGATATTTTGATATATCTTAACCCATATATAACTCATAATCAAACCCTTTTTCAATTACGTAGAGATTTACAAAATATATGAAAGCCATTTTTATAAAAAACTAAATAACGTGAAAATAGAAATTGGGAAGAGAATTACCCAGAGTATAATAGAGTGTAATGTTAAACAATGAATTTTCAACAATTTCTCAATCTCTTCAATCAATCATCTCTCACTCAAAATCTCAAATTTCTCTCTCTCTCTCTCTTCTCTCTCTCTTTTTTTCTGCAGACTTAGAAATAATAATAATAAAAAAGAAGAAAGACGATAATAAAAAGAAAGAATCGACGCATTGATTAGTGGTCAATATATCCATCATGGGTAAATCGCGCATCCAACTCACTACTAGGGCCTTGTTTGGCTAGCCTTAATTGATTTCAAAACCATTTAATTTAATAAAAGCTTTATAATATAGTTTAAATCATGTCACACCCAATTCATAAAATAAATCAAATATCTTATTTAATTTATTTTAAATAAAATATAATAATTCTCATAAATTCACATAGTCATATATTTAATTTTCTCATTAATAAATAATGTCAAATTATTAACTCTCTAATAATTAAATTAATAACAAAATATTAATTAAATATAAAATTAATAAGCTTAATTATTTATTTAATAATCTCACATAATTTAATACATATATAATAATAATTAATAATAATTAATTTATTCTCATTAATTTAATAAATAACACATATAATTAAATTAATCTACCATCATCGCATCAATTAATTTAATTAATTATAATCCAATTAAATCATCGAAATATTTATTTAATTTAATTAATATATTAAATTAAAATTAAATTACAAAAAATAATAAAATAATATTCTTTAAAACAACAATTCTACGTGATGCTATCAATGACCAAGACTAGCCACCACCTTTGAACAATTTCCAAAGAAATTTCACATGTTTTCAAACAACAAATTGGGGCCCCACCCAAATTTAATAAAAATCATTTTATTTTCCAAAACTGATAAATTCATAATAAATAGCCCTTTTTATCAAAACAATTTGAAACTCAAGTGTTTCCATAGGAAATTTAATTCTCTACAACTTTGTAGAAGAAAGTTTTTCCAAATTCCAATCAGAAAAATACCTAAATCCACAAAACCTTTGGATGATTTTAATACTTCCAATTCGATAAAATACTGATAAAATACCTCAGCATTAATTCCTCCATTTTTATCCACATAAAATAAATATATCCATCATTTATATCCATATAAAATAAATATTTTCTTATCATATAAATCAATAATTAATTATTCATAAATAATATTATAAAATCACAATTATGACAACCAGGCAGTTCCTAGGAAAGAGGGGGCTTTACAATAAGGATTTCTCCTTACTGGCGCGCAATTAGGTGACCAAACCTCTCATTGACAAAACTTTCTAGACATTGCCAATAATGTTATCTAATAATATTAATCCAAATAATATGAATTATTGATCTGATAATGTAGATGATGTGCAGTGACAATTATTGAGCAACAATAACATAAAATATAAACGCAAACAATTATTGAATCAATAAAATAAAATATTAAATAATAAATCATCGTAATAATTATTGAGTAATGTCTTCTTACGTAAGAATCAATAATTCAAACAATATTGTGCAATACCGTGCATAGCTCGTGCAACCACGCAGCGTATTACTATATTTTAACCACCGAGTATTCCAACAATTAATTGTGAATAACTAACTACGTTATTCATATTCAATTTTTTCGCTTTTCTTCATCCCATCGCTATCCGTTATGGGCCCATAAATGGTCAAGCGTAAATACGAATTTAATATTCCCAACGAAAAGAATATTCCACGACCAAATGAATATTCCCCGACAAATGAATATTTTATAACCACTTGCTTAGTTTTAAAATTTTGCACATTTCACCCAAAGTATTATATCAAATTAATACCTTATTATTCACAATAATAATTAGAGGAAATTTAATTTTATTCATTAATAAGTTGGGGTCTTACAACCTCCCCTCCTTATGAAATTTCGTCCTCGAAATTGACGTACGTACCCGGTGTTTCGAAAAGGTGAGGATACCTCGCTTTCATTTCTGATTCTAACTCCCAAGTCATTTCTTCAATAACATAGTTTCTCCACAAAACCTTAACTTGTGGTATAACCTTCGTGCGTAGGACATGCTCTTTCCTATCCAAGATCTTAACAGGTACCTCCTTGTACGTTAAATCTTTGACTATTTCGTCTGGTTCTAACTCACTAATGTGGTTCAGGTCTTTAACATATTTACGATGCATAGATATGTGAAAAACATTATGAACACGAGACATACTTGGAGGTAATGCGAGTCTATAGGCCACATTTCCTATTCGGTAAAGAATTTCAAATGGACCAACAAATTGTGGATTGAGCTTTCCTCTCTTTCCAAATCTTGTAACTCCCTTCCATGGTGCAACACGTAACAATACATGATCCCCAATATTAAATTCCACGTCCTTCCTATGAAGATCCGCATAACTCTTTTGTCGATCCTGTGTTGTTTGTATACGTTGTCGAATCATTTGGATCTTCTCTGTAGTCATTCGTACCAACTCTGGTCCCAACAATGTTGCTTCACCCACCTCATCCCAGCATACTGAAGAATGATATTTTCTTCCATACAACGCCTCGAATGGAGCCACACCTATACTTGCCTGATAACTGTTGTTGTAGGAGAATTCCACCAACGGTAGGTACTTATCCCAACTCCCTTTGAAATCTAGGACACAGAGTCTTAATAGATCTTCAAGAGTTTGAATAGTTCTCTCTCGATTGTCCCGTCTGCTTTGAGGATGGTATCTTTGAATCAATCGTAAATCCATGCCCATAGCTTTTTGCAAGCTAACCCAAAATCATGAAGTGAATCTTGGGTCACGATCCGAAACTATGGATACTGGCATGCCATAGAATCTCACAATCTCATTCACGTACATACTAGCAAGACGTTCAAGGGAATAAGTTTCACGTATAGACAAGAAATGGGCAGACTTGGTTAATCTATCAACAATAACCTAAATCGCATCTATGCCTTGAGAAACCTTGGGAAGACCCATAACGAAATCCATAGTAATGTGTTCCCACTTCCATTTCGGAATCTCAAGTGGTTATAATGGACCCTTTGGCATTTGATGCTCCGCCTTTACACGTTGACAAGTTAAACACCTCGAGATAAACTCTGCGATCTCTGTTTTCATATTTCTCCACCAAAATGTATGTGGAAGGTTATGATACATTTTGATACTCCCAGGATGGATTGCAAACGGTGTGTTGTGTGCCTCCATCATGATTCTATGCTTCAAGTCAGAATCGTTAGGAACACAAAGTCTGGAGTTGACTTAAAGTATTCCTTCTTCATCGATTCTTGCTTCTGGAATACCGCCTTCTTGCACTTTCTTCTTCATATGCATCGGCTCCATGTCCGTAGCTTGAGCAACTTTAACTTTATCGATTAAAGTCGGTTCTACTCGTATGTTTGATATCATCACGTGGGTACTTGGAGCCTTCATCTCTATCTCCATCCTTGTAAGTCATACAAAATGGGCCTTTAAGGTTAACAACATCGAGACTCAGACCAGATATATGATCTTCTACTCAATGCGCAACCACTACGATCGCTTTTTCGGGATGATATTGATGGTATGATCGTAATCTTTCAAGAACTCGAGCCAACATCGTTCTTGCGCTGTTGAGTTCTTTTTGTTAGGTTCAGAATATTCATATGTATCTTGCAAAAAAGTGCGAAGCAAAAATCTCCTCGTGCACAAGTTCACCTCCAAATCCTTTCTGTGTTCAACTTGAATCCACCGTTTGGTTCCTTCCTTTGATCAACGTTAGCCACCCATATGTTTGGCCTCTGGAGGTGATCCACCAAGGAAGAATAGAATTCAAGAAGATGGGTATTTGCTCAAACCCTAGTTTTTCTATCTCTATAGAAAGGTGTACTCTCCCAACAATCAAATTATCTCAGATGTTGTGAAAAGTCAACAACATATACACACCCATAATAAGACTCTCTTATTTATAGATGTGGGCAACCCACCTTAACAATTAAGAATTGGGTTTTATTTAATTAATTAAATTCTTTTAATTAATTAAGCTCCCTAATCTTATTGTGGATAATTAATTAAACTCTTTAATTAATTTAACCTCCTAATCTTATTAGGAATAAATGAGAGTACTTATATTAAATTAATTCCTAAACTCTTTAGAAATTAAAATAATAATAATTGTAATAATATTAATAAGACTCCTCTTATTAATTTATATTTAATATTTCTAAAATATTAAATAATAATATTAAGCTATTTAATTTATTCTATCACCATAGATTAAATTAAATATACATAACATATTATTACGATTATGCCATTAACTTCTTAAATAATTATTCTTCCTTTTATGGTGTGACCCTTTAGGTTCTCCATATTAAACCCATTGTGAATAAATCAATTAGAATAATTTAATCTTATTTAAATAAATAAATTAAACAATTAATTTATTTAAATAAATAATATTTATTCTACAATAGGATAAGCCTCTCCCAATGATCAACGACTTTCCAGATAATATAGATTTCAACATTAATCATTAAAGAACCTTTGAGTAAATAGTTACCGATAATTCAATCTCTTCCACCATACAAATGTCCCCAATTAAATATAAGACATGGAATTACTTCCAAGTCTTATTTTATTTAATTATATGTATTTCGATCCTTAAATGCACAACTCCAAATAATGCAAATTAGAAACTCCTTTCTAATTTCATTCTCATTGCCAAGGACTCATCAACATATTCATCGAATCACATAGACATTTCTCTTTTATTGTAAGTGGTAGATTCTTTATCGATCATACATTATCTCCATGTACAACTTATTATACCCAAACATACCCTTTGATATACCCTAAGGGTCTTAAGAATAAGTCAAAGTATAACTCATCATACACAAGATACTATGATGATCTCAAGTCCAAGGATTACTTCAGATTACTATCACTACAGAATTCCTATCGACAGTAAAATAAAACTCCATTAGGTATTCCTTAGCGAGCCACGCTCAAAGGAACTTATTCTCTAATAAGCACCTACATACTTGCTTTTAGTGTCTCCACACAAATGATCATGAGATCAATCATCCTCATCCAACGAGCAAGCAACGTATGTATCAATCTATCCGGATTCACTAATCCCCAATTTAGTAATCCAACGATTGGGAACTATTTTAGTTTTAAGCTTTCTAAGAATTTAGATCTCATTAGAATGATCATCATCATTATTCTAAAAGCATTGCTTAAAACTATGGGTTTATCATATATTATAAAGCAAAGATCATGTAGATAATTAAAAAGCCTTTAATAAATTAATACTTTTTATTAATAAATGAATAAGATTGTTACAAAAAGTATACGCTTTATCATCAAACATGATTGCTTGTGTGCATACTACTTTCAATCTCCCACTTGCACTAAAGTCAATCGTCCATGGTATCTTATACTCTTCTTCTCTAAGTATTTATTATCCCGTCATTGGATAAGCTTTTAGTTAATGGATATGTAATGTTGTTTCATGAGAGTCCACTATCTCTATAGTGATTTCCATCTTCAATGATTCTAATAATCAAATGAAGTGCCACAACACATGTTTAGATCAAGATGATCCTACTAGAATAAACTTTAATCCAAATATCAACTTGCAGTGATTTCCTTTTGTCTTTATCTTCAATGATTCTAATAATCAAATGAAAAGCTCCTGCCACAACACATGTTTAGATCAAACAAGATGAGACTTAGAACTTTTCCTAGTTCACTCAGAATTGATGAATCCATACCTCCTAGGTATCTTCTAGATTATTCCGTGATTTACGATTCTATCTGTCAGTGGTACAATAGGTCTATCTATGTGTTCCTCTTATTCGACTTATAAAGATTTTGTGGTTCAACCTTCAAGATCTTTTATCCTCCCACTAGCCTCTCTTCAATGATAAACACTTTATCTTAGAATGTGTGCTCGAATATATACTGTCCCACAACTCTTTTTGTCCCAAGCTTCCTCCAAACCTTTTCACATAAGAGAGATTAGGAACTCTCCTCCATAACTTTTGGTATGGAGTCTTCAATGGGATTTTGAGTTACCATTTTGTAGATATGTACCATTTCTTTGTGGACATTATCCTGTATGGATATCGAAATGTCAAGAAAATTCATTATGGACCGCACTACGTCCAACAAGCCTTTCTTATACATCAATCAATTATTATGATCGAGGCGCCCATTATGAAAAACTCTTAATACTTCATTAATTTGTTTCACTTCAATTTTTCGAACCTTTCAAATAATTCATATTGTGATTTCAACAAATACACACATTCAACTCTTTTCAATGATCATCTCTTTTCTTATACTAATTTGTTCAATAACAAAATTTATTATAATATTCCATTTATACAAAACATTATTATTATAAATGTATCAACAATTGTTCTTAATTATAATACCAAAGATTTCATCATTCCAACAATAAAATGAAAAATAATATTTTTAACAAGAACTAAACTATAAGTTTTCTATGGCTAATGCAAAGAACCTCGCTCACACTTATACTTTCTACAAGCTTGGTCCTATAAATCTATATATTTATGATAACCAAAAATTCATCCAATACCGCAAGTAGTAACCTTTGATCCATGTATTTATAACTCTAAACTTCACTTCGTTTTTCTTTCGTTAGCCTCTCAAAGATATTTCTAGCTTCTTTCCAAAGGTCTGTAAAGTCATTACAAGGAAGCAAACTCATTTGCTATCCATATCAGCTTTATCAACGGTTTCTCGAGATTCTTTGTCGATTTAATCAACTACTATGCGTGAATATAGTAAGAGTATCCATAGTTTAAGGTCGATTACGTCACCGCTCAAGCATTTCACGTTAATCAACTCTAATTTCTTTAACTTCAATCCGCTTAATCTTGGCCCCATTAATTTAGAAGATCTAATACGCTTCGCAAAGGATAGTAATTTTACATTGTAAAATCGTGAAACGAATTTGTACCAATAACATTTTGGGCATACATTCTTTTTTATTAATTACCAAAATAAATTAGGTCTTGTTTTAAATCGGGTATCTCCCACTATTCATATTACCCTCTTTTACTTATATAGTTCTAATTAAAGATTTGCTAGTGAGAATAAGATCCTGATTTCAAATGTATATAAAATTGTAAAGTGATAACAAACTATATTTGTCAATTACATCAACTATGTTTTTGCTTCTTAGATTATTTGATCAAGTAAGTACATCCGAATCAAATTATCCAAGTTAAGTCCAACCTAGCACTCCATATATTCAAAAAAAGAAAAATATCCAATTTTCTTTATAAGCATCAAATGTGATAAATTAACATCTTAAATACTTAATACATGCCTTGTGGTGATACAACAAACCCATATTAAATATTTAATACTCATTAATTTATCAATGCTACGATATACATTCGATATTCCAAATATTCTGAACGCTAGGACTTAATATAAAAATTCGAGGGTTTGTTAATAATTTGTCTTCACTTAGCGTTTATTGTCTACACATATAAATACGGCATTATATTAATGAACATGCTGCATGTTTGCTAATATATATATATATAGTATAAGCATGCACACAGTAATACTATATTCTATTATGGACTTTAGATTCTAGTTGGCTGCATGAGAGCCACAAATTTAAACCCGACTCTATTACAAATCTGTCTTCAAGCTTTCTTGTCCCTTGATTCTAATTTTCAAAATTAATTCTAACTATTCATCGTGATCAAGAAGAGAAGTAGGAGGGAGTTAAATTTAATAAAAGCCTCCAACTAAAATAAAATCTAATCGTGATCAGTCACTCAATCCCATTTATTATCAAGGCACACATCACCATATATGCATAGATCAATAACAAATATCTATCTTATGAATAATAAACATTTAATATATATATTGATATCATTTAATGGGCAAAATTTTAGTTAGTATAAAATCTATTTTTGAACAAAAATAAACTCCTTTATTTTAATCAAATTTAAATCAAAAATAAAACTATTTTATTTTTAATTTATCTAATTTTTGAATAAAATAAACTATTTTTATTTTAATCAATCAAAATAAACTCTTTATTTTAATTAATTATGGAATCCAATTCACTTAATAAAAAAAAATCTTTAATTAAAATAAACTCTTGATTTTAATTAATTAAAATCCAATAATTTTTTTTTTAGAGTTCTTCTATTTTTTGAATAATATGAAATTTTATTTCCATTTAAATAAACCCTTTATTTAAGGAAATTAGCCAATTTCAACCCAATTAGCGTTAGCATGGAACCAATTCCAACTCTAATTAAGCATGAAATTCTAATTTTAAAATTAAAATAAACTCTTTATTTTAATATTAAATAAACCTTTTATTTTAAAAATTAAAATAAATATTATTTTAATTATAAAATTATTAAAATAATATATTATATAATGATAAAATAACTCTAATATATATATATATATAAACTGCATTTTGGATATAAAATATATATATATATTATAATATTCTAATCATGAATCCTGATAACTTATATATATATATAATATACCATTCTGCTTAATCAAAAAGCAAGAGAATCTCGCCATTTTAAAAGATATATACATTCAGTGCATTAACGAGGTTTTTTTTTTTTTTTTTTAAAATCAATTGGCAGCGTACTTTCTGTTGTAACAAGCATTGTGAATATGAAATCCTATTTCAAACCTTAATCGCTTTTCACGGCTTCCTGTTGTAACAAAAAAAATGGCCACGTGCTTCCTCACAAGAGCAATTACAGAAAAAAAAAAACGGAATACTTGTTTCATTCCTTTGAAAAGTCTAATCTTTTATACAATAAATTCATGCCCATATCAATATACAATTAAAAGCAATTAATAATTTACATAAAGGTTTTGGCTCCTATGCGGCATTAGGGTTTGTAATATTCGTATGCTTTGCAAAAGCATACTTTACAATACAGGATCACCCTTTAATGCCGACAATTATTAATTAAGCGAAAAGATATGAAGTTAACAAACATATACCTTAAGATCTTTCCTCAGTACAAGTTCACCTCGAATCCTTCACAGGTGTTCAACTTGAATCCATTGGTTTGGTTCCTTCCTTTCATCAACGCTACCACCCATATTCACTCAGGGGTGATCCACCAAAGGAAGAATAGAATTCAAGAAGATGGGTATTGGCTCTAAACCCCAGTTTTCTATCTCTGAAGGTAGAAGCGATGCTCTTGAACAATTGAAATTATCTCCGTATGTTGAAAAGTCGTCACACCCCATAATAAAGACCTCTTATTTATAGATGTGGCAACCCACGCCAACAACAATTAAGAATTGGTTTATTTAATTAATTAAATTTTTTAATTAATTAAGCTCCCTAATCTATTTGGATAATCAAACTCTTTAGAAATTAAAATAATAATAATTGTAATAATATTAATAAGACTCCTCTTATTAATTTATATTTATTATTTCTAAAATATTAAATAATAAATATTAAATATTTAATTTATTCCTATCACCATGAATAGATTAAATTATCCATATATTATACATTATGCATAACCTTATTTCCATATTAAAACCGTTTAAATCAATTAGAATCTTTTCTAATCTTATTTAAATAAATCATTAACAGGATATCCACTCGCGATCAACGACTTTCCGTGATAATATAGATTTCAACATTAATCATTAAAGAACCTTTGAGTAAATAGTTCTTGGAATCTGATTGATCCTTCCACCATCTGATGTCCCGATTATATTTTAAGGAATAAGTCGTAGTATAACTCATCATACACAAGATACTACGATGATCTCAAGTCCAAGGATTACTCTACTACTATCAATAGGTGAATTCTGTAATGACTCGATACTACTTAACAATAAAACTCCGTTAGGTATCATCAACGAAAAGCAACGTACGTGACTAATTCATCCCATTCACTAACTCTAAACTAATCCAACGATCTCCAAAGCTATACACCTATTGTATCGTTACATCTTTTCTAAAAGCTGTTTAATTCACTTGGGCTTGTACAAATTCCTAACCAATCTTACAAGTCCAATATCATTAATTAATACATATATATATTGTCTATATATCATTCTCAGATTCTAATTCATATATAAATTTATATATATATATATTCCATCATTCATACAAACTCTCAGATAATACTTCATATATACTCATTTTCATTACTTTCATATAATACTACTAAGTATCATACATTATTACTTAACTTATTAATACTTCGCTTTCCTTAACGCTCTCAATTTAAGTCCGCAAGTAAAATATTACATTTTCCATACTTAGATTATTATTACATAATCCATCTTACTTGATATTCTATCATTACGTATTTCTAAAATTCAAAAATAATTCCCGAGCAAATATCGATGAATAAGTGTTTTTTCAAAAATTTCTAAAAACTTTTTATTTTCGCCTTGAAATTCAAACACTTTAATTCCTTCACGTAGCTAAAATACTACTTATTTCCAACATCATTAGGTTATATAATGACAACCATCTTGATATCACATATAAAATATAATTTTATTTATTATTTAATTCAATAAAATTATTTTACAATAAAATCCAAATTTCTCATCATTACATCCTTCCCCTTTATAAGGATTCTCGTCCCTAATCTCTCGCCTTACTTTAATCAAATAATTGAGGAAAATTTTTCTTCATCTTTTCTTCTAATTCCCACGCTGCTTCTTCTAAAGATCGTGGTTCTTCCATAATACCTTTACCGATGGTATTACTTTGTTCCGCAGAAACTTGCTTCTTTCTATCGATGATTTTAATCGGCATTCTTCATATGTTAAGTCCTTCTCGATATGAATCGCTCCATACTCGATTACATGCTTATAATCCGCTTTATAAGGACGTAATACGATACGTGAAACACGTTATGTATTCGTTTCTAGGTCCGGAGGTAATGCTATCACATAAGCTACCTCTCCCACCCGCTTTTAATACTTCAAAAGGTCCTATAAACCTTGACTTAACTTTTCTTTCTTTCCAAAGCGTATCTTTCCTTTCCAGGAGATACCTTTAGAAACACATACGAGCCTACTTCAAACTCTCGATTTAATCTATGCGAGTCCGCATACTTCTTCTCGTCTCGTTCCGAGCTGTAATAAGACGATCCAATTTAACTTTACTACATCCGCCGTTCCGCCGCACCAATTTCGGTCCTAGCATCCTGCTGCTCTCCCACCTCATCCCAATACAATGGTGTTCTCGACCTTTCTTCCGCATAAAGCTTCATAAGGCAAGTACATGCCTATGCTTGCATGATAACTGTTGTATATACGCAAACTCTACTAGTGGTGGTAGATCATCCCAACTACCTTTGAAATCCATGACGCAAGACCTCAACATATCTTCTAACGTCTCAATTGTTCTCTCGCTCTCATATCGGGCCAGGGATGATACGTCATGTACTTAACTTCAACTGTGTTCCCAACTCGTTTCTTGCAAACTTCTCCAAAAGTTCGATGTGAATCGTGGATCACGATCCGACACAATCGATATCGGTACTCCATGTCCGAAAATAATTTCCTTAACATAAAGTTTAGCTAATCGGTCTAAGTTATACTTGACCCTAATTGGCAAAAGTGAGCCGATTTCACAACCGGCCCACTATTACCCAAATCGAATCGCACTTTTTTTCGTCATTGTCAAGTCCCACCACGAAGTCCATCGTGATATGCTCCCACTTCCATTCTCGAATCTCCAATGACCGTAATAAGCCACTGGTCGTTGATGTTCTACTTTAACTTTTTGACAAGTCAAGCACCTACTCACATATTCGCTATTTCTCTCTTCATGTTCGCCACCAAAAACTCGTCAAGGTCTTGATACATCTTAGTGCTACCAGATGTATCGAGTACCTTTTAACTATGAGCTTTCTTGTAACACTTGCTCTTTTAATTCCGCCTCATTCGAACCCAAATTCTTCCTTCAAATCTTAATAATCCTCATTATCAAGACTATACTTAATATCTTTTTCATCGATAACATCTTCTCATTTGGTTACACTCATCACTTTTGAGTCAGACTCTCTCGACTTCTCTCTACGATGGTAGATCGCATCTCCGTCAGTAAAAAGTATCTCGCCTCATTCACTCACTTGGCTTCCAATTCTATTTCCATCCTAGCCATCTCTCGTTATTAACTCATTTTGAGTCGTTAACATAGATAACTTTTTTCCCAACCCTTCCTACTTAAGGCGCTTCAAGAACTACATCGCTTTTCCAGGTGATACAGATTTCACAATCATAATCCTTTATCAACTCCAGCCATCTTCTCTCGCTCATATTCAACTCCTTCTCGTGTGAAGATATATTTTAGACTTTTATGGTCCGTATATATATCACATTTTTCCCCATAAAGATAATGTCTCCATATCTTTAAGGCAAATACTATCACGCCCAGCCCAGATCATGAGTAGGATAAACTTTCTCATAATCCTTCAACTGCCGTGATGCATACGCAATGACTTTGCCATGCCGCATGAGCACCAACCAAGTCCTCTATGCGAAGCATCACTATACACTACAAAATTTCCGGTGTCATCTGGCAATGACAAAACAGCGCTTCACTTAATCTTTTCTTCAGCTTCTTGAAAACTGCTCTTCACATTTATCCGTCCATACGATTTCACCGCCTTCCTTGTCAAATTAGTCAACGGAGTAGCTATCTTCAAAAATCTTGATAAATCTTCGATAAGATCCCGCTAACCCTAGGAAACTCCGCACCTCACCAAGCGCTTTTTTGTTGTTCCCAATTCATCATCGCTTCTACCTTCACCGATCCACTCGAATCCCTTCTCGTCAATGACACGACCTAAAAAATCAGACTTTTCTCTAGCCAAAATTCACACTTAGTGAATTTCAGATATAACTTCTCCTTTCTTAGTGTCTCCAACACTAATCTTAAGTGTTCAAAGATGATCTTCCTCGCGCCTTAGAATAGACTAGAATATCATCGATAAACACAACGATTTAACTTGTCCAAATATTGTTTGAACACTCTGCTCATCATATCCATAAATGCAAATGGTGCATTCACAACCCAAATGACATTACCGTAAACTCAGAATGACCATAACGAGTCCTCAATGCCGCCTTTTGTACATCTTCCTTCCTAACCTTCAATCGGTGATACCCCATCCAAGAAATCTATCTTTAGAAAAATATTTTTCCTTTCAATCGATCAAAAGATCATCGATCCCGGCAATGGGTATTTATTCTTTATCGTTAACTTGTTCAACTCTCGATAGTCGATACAAAGCCTTAACGATCCGCTTTTCTTCTTCGACAAACAATACCGTGTTTCTACACTGGGAAACACTTGGTCAATGTACTTTCTATCCAATAGTTCCTCAGAATCAAACCATTAGCTTTTTCATTTCCACAGCGCCATACGATATGGTGCCTCTTCGAGACCGGTGCCGCCCCGCACAATGTCTATTACAAATTGATCTCCCTATCCTATGGTAAACCCAGTAATTCACTTGAAAATACATCCATGAATTCATTTACTATAGGTATTTGTTCCATGGTTGCTCCCACTCACCGGGTATCAACAACATGGCATGTATAACCTACACATCCCTTCCTTAAAAGTTTTCTAGTTTTGTCATCATCGTAAGGCAACACGAACGCCCCCATATTTATTTATTACCGTAAAATATTACAGAGGTTGTTTTCAACGCCCTAATGCACACATTTTTTTTTTGGCAATCTATAATTGCTCCATGGTTAATCAACTAATCCATTCCGAGAATTACATCAATTTCTCCTAACTTTATTTGGATTAAAATCTACCGATAATTTACAACCACGATATATCTACGCAACAACTCCTATGAATATCTTCAACAGAATTATCTCTTCGCTTTACTACCTTAATAATCAAAGGTATAAGCAACTTTTTTTAGAAATAATTCTAATCGCCTAGCAAAATCACATGCTATAAACGAAACAAGTAGCACCCAAATCAAATAAAGACGTAAGCATTTATGTTATCGATCGAATAATACCGCAACTACATCCCCGATGCCACCGCATCTTCGACCATCATATTAAAAGTGCGGGCCATCGGTTCACCCTATCGAATCGACCACCAATAGCTAACTTACCGCTATTAGTGCCCTTTTATTTCCATCCATCCCCTTCTTCTTCGGCAGCTTCTTTTTGCTGTGTGGTCACTTGATCCACATACAAAGCATCCATGATTTTTTTTTTCGATTTGGACAAGCTAGGCTAAATGTGCCCTTCCTTCCACACAATTATAACATACCGCTTTTCCTTCCTTTGAGATGACTCCTAAATGAGTCTTCCCACAGTGTTTTACAGCCTCCATCCTCCTCTTAGATCCCTTGTTTTTACTCCTAGATTCCCAGAGTTAAATCCTTCCTCTTTTGACCGCCGCCACTACCACCACCGCTCCCTGGCCTTTTTTCCTCCATCAACTTTTACCTTTTTTTTTTATCTTTGTGGTAATCGGCCGAGAGCCTCATTCCCACCCTCTCTAATTATTGCCTTTTTTCTAATATGGTCCCAAAGGAAGTACTTTGAACACGTAAATTCGGCTATAGAGCTGTGGTTTCAAGCCCCGCTCAATCGCCTAGCCTTTCTTACTTCAAAGGTCCACTGATGTGGAGCAAATCTTGCCAATTCATTAAACTTGGCAAGATATCGGGAAACCGCTATATCCCTTGTTTCAAATCAAGAAACCTCATTTCCATCCTTCCTCGATACTGGGGGAAAAAGTAGTTCTCAAGAAAATCTCCTCAACCTCACCCACGTTAGATTTTCTATACCTACTTAGCTCTAATTTTTGCTTCCCACCGTAAATTGGCCTCACCTTTTCATCATATAGGTTGCAAAGGCAACCTTCCGACCTTCATCAACATTTGCTATACAAATGCTTTCTCAATCTCTTTTTACCCAAGTCTCGGCTTTATAGGTCCGTAGTTCCTTTGAACTCCCATGACCGACACTTTTAAAATCCTTAAAAGTAGTAGCTCAGACTACCCTGTGATTTATGGGTACATTAGCCCCAGCTTCTATTAAACGCGCACTGCTAAAAGATTAACGAACTCTCAGATTGATTAACTTAACCTCCTCCTCCTTGATTAACATTAGAATCTTGATTTCGTTGTTCTCTTCTTGCATTTTTTGTCGTTAAGAAAACAACACATCATTATTACTTTCTTCTTGTTGTTAGTTATTTATTCGTGATGAAACAATAACTCATACTCATTACTCAATATATTTCCATAAAAAAGACTTATATTGATTCATTACTTGTAGTATAATACTACATTGTTTACATTACACACAAATTTTAGTTTCGATTACATTACCATCCCGCAATTACTTTCCAAAAATTGGGATTTACAAAAGACTACCCTTTTGATATACAAAAGAGGGTTTTACGTCACTACTAGATACATAATATTTACATATCTAAACTATTCTAGCTATTAGCTAGATTACATCATCTGCCAATGGCATTCTCAAAATCTTTCGCCGCCGCATCAATAATAACATCTCGACCGATAAGATGTCGTCGGTCCGCCGCTTCTTCTTCTATCTGACACCCAAATACTTGTCACATTGAAATCCACATGAGAACTCCTATGATATATAGACATCCTCTCTACCTTCTTCGCTTCTTAGTCTTTAGCTCCCGCTGAGCTCAAAGACTTCATTTTCAAATCACTGGACCTTGTCCTCGCCAAAATTCACATCATCATGCTCCTCTTCCCACATACCTTCCATACTAGTCTTGTCCTCCTCTGACACCTTTTGAGTTCCTCTTTAACTCCTTAACCTCTTTACAATATGGACATTTCTATCCAATACCGACATAAATAATGCCTTCATCGACTCCCCAGAGTCAACTCTTCCAGAGGTGCTACTCGTCAAAGGACATCACGCCCACCTCTTCCTCTAGCATGCCATCAAACATGTACATGTAGTCTAAGTCGTCCGAGTCTCCGCACTGATCACACCACCACTTCTGTTCTATCGCTATGGGATTTGGTAGATCTCTACCCGATTAATCAATCCTCGCTACTACATGTATATCTCTATACATATCATTTTCTCCCCGACATCTACAATAAAACAATATAGTTTGATTAGTACACGCCAAGAGAATAATAAAAAACATATATATAATATAATGCATTTTTATAGGTTATTTTCCATCTTTTACTTTTTATTTTTTTTCTTAAGGTTATGACTTAAGGTTCTAATTTCCCTTTAAGTTTTATAACCTAGGCTTTGATACCAACTCAGAATACGCCCAAATCCGGTATCTTCCAACCCGATATGGTGGTGCTACTCAGATTAACATTCATACATTCATTCAATTGAAAAGCCTCAAAAGAACGAAATATATCTTCTATATATTCAAAGTAATATTTACATTTCCCAAGTTCTATACCCATTACAAAAAGGTTCTTTGTCATAATATCAATTACATTACAACAATAAACCTATACTATTACATAGATGTATTAACGATCTCATTTTAGCTTTTCCTTTATCCTTATTCGATCCTTCGGACGCTCACCTTTAGTCGCATTCATATGGTTCAAGCAAGAGTGAGCATAACTAGCTCAAAGTAAGTATGACAATTTCAAACAACAACATACATGATACATACATAAGATCTCATATATTCAATAATCGAAATAATAGTTATGAAGTACTATTGATAATTCAAAATAGCACTTCATCTTTCTTTCAAAATGTTTTACAATAATAATAATATCCAAGAAAATTAATTCTCCTAAGAAGACCTTGAGTATTTCATTCTTTTTTTGAAAAGGACAACCCGAACTAAGTCCTAGAAGTCCCATATTACTTAGCACTTCTAGTGATCAACCTATAGTACTCTATGTCGATCAACACTACATTCATTAAACGATGACGCTTAATTTATAATTTAAAAATATTAATTTTCTATATTTGAAAACCTAAATTGGAAATTTTAGGAAATTAAATTACAAACCCTAAAATTTTTCAGACTCTAAACCCTAAATGCTCCAAACCCTAAACCCTAACCAAACCCTAAACCCAAATGGTTTGCTCAAATGTCCAAAATGCCAATAAAATAAAATCAAAAATGACTAAATTGCCCTTTGTGTATTATTTAATGGTTGGAGTGAAGATCTTGCCAAGATAATCGGTTGGTGAACTAACCCTAGCCTAGCCCTAGATATGTGTCCAACTTCAGCTAATCTTGCTAGCAAATTCATTGAATTTAAGTAGTATATAGATTAAAAAAAAAAAAGTCTCACTGGACTTTTCATTTTCTACAAACTCATCCTCTCTCTCCATCTTCGAAATCTATAGTGAGATAGAGAGAAAAGTTAAGATAGGTTAACCTCTTATCAAGCCAAGAACAACAATCAGAAGTCGATTTAAAGGATCAAGCTATAAAGGACTTCGGGTAAGGCGATATAAATTGCGTAGCGATAATCAATGGTTCAGGCAAGTTTGTTTTACTTAACTCTACTAAGAGTGTTTCATTCGGATAAGTTTATGGTTAATCATTGCTGGTTGCCATGTATAATTGTATTCTATACATATTGCATATATAAGTCAGGTATAAAAGGCTGATCACCTTCATTACCAGTTGGTTTCAGATATATTTGTTCATGTATAATACTTGTTCAGTCATGAATTTGTTTCTGCTAGTTCACAATTCTATTGTTGAATTATAGCCAGCCAATTATTCAAATCATTTCAAACATGATATATCGTTATATTGTTGAAATTAAACTTGCTGGGCAATCCTTATGCTCACCCTTGCTATATCATGATAAAACATTGCAGATTAAGACGAACGCGTCGGATACAAGGAAAGGTTAAAAAAGTTCCAGCGTTAGGATATGTGTGCAGCTAAATTGTATAAGTATTGTATTTTAATGTTATTGTAAGTCAATTAAATTATGAAGTGTGTATAAGTTAAGGTTACTCGACCTTGGGGAATAATGTGTAATGTAATGTATAAACAATTTATGTTTATATCTTTCGCAAATAGTAATAGTTGTATAGAATGATCGAACCGGATCCAAAGTGAATTAGGACCTGGATTCGGGGCCCTCGCAGTTGGTATCAGAGTTGTTGGTTATGAAGCTTAGGTAGGAATACCTGAGACCAATAACCGCAGTGATTAGGATAAGATCTAACTCATATAGAGTTAGTCGGTCGGTAAGATTCAAAGACGAATCTCGGCGAGTTATAAGATACAGAGTTCCCTAACTATGATAATAAAGTTGAACAGTAATGGTGAATAGATGGAGTCTAAAAGACTAAAGTACAGTGATAGGAGATCGTAAAACAAAACGATCAAGGCATATAAATGAATCGTAATATATACGATGAGATCACTCCGTGATCTGATAAGGTGATTGTATGGAGGAGGATCAAGCGAATGATTGAAAAGTTAACAGCAAGATTGCTGTGTGAATTGGTACAGATTCAGGAAAGGATTATGAATACGGATTAAATGAAATTTATATTGAAAAGGGGGTTAGTGTTAGGTGGGGATTCAATTGAGGATTCATGTCGGCAGCTGAGTTGTATAATTCCTTGTATGGGCAGGGAATTGTACTTGGTGTAAAAACTACTTAGTATCTGGCATTGATAATCATTGAAATGTTGTGTCGCGCTATTTGTTATATGCATGCTAAGAGGGTGATTCGTTTCTCACGTGTATACCAGATAGATAGGTCATAGGTAGAGGATATAAGGTTAAGTACGAGTTCTTAAAACTCATAAGTGTGGTTTTACGAACTGGGTATAGTTGTGTGTAAATGGAATATTGGGGATAATAGGAACAGATAGATTGTTAAGCAAATGATTATTAGTGAAGAATTAAGTTTTCCAAAACTCCTAGCTATACTAGACTTCGAAATGTTGACATCAAGCTAAATACGCACTATGTGCCTTTAAAAAAAAATATATAGACTCGTAATCATTTTTGAAACGGTTTAAAGTATAGTCTATGCTACTTATTTCAGCTAGACGAAAATGATTTGAAATATCAAAAGTTGTTTTATTTATCACTCATGTACCATGTAACCTGGTTCAAAGATGATATAAATTTGATGGAGTTGTAAATACAGGAATACTTTGTGTGAATTTGATCTAAAATCGTTGTTCCACTATTGTATGATGTGTTATGACAAAGTCATACAATGACGACATCCTCAAACGGAATGTTAATACATTACGGCATCATGGCGTCATTCTCGAAAATATTTTCAAAATTTTTAATTTGCCAACGGGGTTTGGCTACACTTAAATAATTCGATTGAATTGAATTATTGATATGAGTTTATGATATTCGATTCAGCTAGACTAATGTTATGAAAAATCTAAGTGTTCATTGAAAGAAATTTTCTGAACCAAATTGCTTTGGTACGGAATCCTATGATAAGAGTGAGGTGAACAATGTTGTTTGGATAAATAATCCAATCTAGTAGCGTAAATATTCGCTATACATACGTTATGCATGACGTAAGAGTACGATAGGCTGATCACCTAAAGTACTAACAACGGTAGTTTACTTTCTTTGTGATTGTAAACAGACCAAGTAATGTATTGTTTTGCGGTATGATCAAAACCGTTAAAACTAAGTGTTCATGGTCTATATGACCCCTCAGTACAATTTGAAAACTTTTACTCTTGTGAGTGGTGTATTGGGTAGCAAGCAAATGTGTGTGAATGGTGTATGATGAATGGTGTAAGGTGTAAGGTGTAAGGTAAATTTCATGGACGAAGTTTTTAGAAGAAGGGGTGAATGTGACAACCCGAGAATTTAAAATATTTTTAAATTTTATATTAATTAATTTAAGGTTCAAAATTTGAACCTAGACATAAAATAAGTGTATGCGTTTGAAGGATTTAGGTGAATTATTCAGGATTAAGTAATACATGAATATGTTTTGTGGATCTGTATGCATGTATGTGGGTTAAGGTCAAGGTTGATCGATAATCGATATCTCAGTAATAAACCCTAAGTATATATTAAAAACGTCAACGCTTGGTTAGAAAACCTAAGCAAATTATAAGAAACCTAGAAATCGGTTACGAAACCCTAATTTCAGATTCCGGGAATCAAAACACTAATTCTAAGGTAATGGAACCCTAAATTGGGAACTTAATGGCGTAAGTGTAAATAATTATAATATTAATTAGGGTAACGCTTAATTAGTTAGCAAACCCTAATAGTTGTTAAACCCTAATTTCGGTATTAAAAATCCTAATTTTATAATTAGGGAAAACCTAAGTGTTAATATAATACTTTTAATGTTAATTAGGATATATTAATTCTAATTTTCAAGTTAAGTAATTAGAAAACCCTAATCTAATTACGAAATCTAATTTCTATTTTAGAAAATTAATTTTTTTATTAGAAACCCAAATTTTTGGGTTATAAACCCTAATCCGCGATTTTGACCCTAATTGCTAAATTAGCCATTTTAATTAGGAAATACTAATCCTAATTAGCGAGATTTAAAGTATTATTAAGAAATTTAAATATAATTTGAAAATTCTAATTATAATTTAAAAATATTAATTTTCTATTTTTGAAAAACTTAATTGGAAATTTTAAGAAATTAAATTACAAACCCTAAAATTTTTCAAACTCTAAATCCTAAATGCTCCAAACCCTAGACCCTAACAAAACCCTAAACCCTAAGGGTTTGGTCAAATGTCCAAAATGCCATTAAAATAAAATGGAAAATGACTAGAATGCCCTTTGTGTATTATTTAATGGTTGGAGTGTAGATCTTGCCAAGATAATGGGTTGGTGAACTAACCCTAGCCTAGCCCTAGATATGTGTCCAACTTCAGCTAATCTTGCCAGCAAATTCATTGAATCTAAGTAGTATATAGATTAAAAAAAAAGAAAAGTCTCACTGGACTTTTCATTTTCTACAAACTCATCCTCTCTCTCCATCTTCGAAATCTAGAGTGAGATAGAGAGACAAGTTAAGATAGGTTAACCTCTTATCAAGCCAAGAACAAAAATCAGAAGTCAGATTCAAAGGATCAAGCTAAAAAGGTCTTCGGGTAAGGCGATATAAATTGCGTAGCGGTAATCAACGGTTCAAGCAAGTTTGCTTTACTTAACTCTACTAAGAGTGTTTCATTCGGATAAGCTTATGGTTAATCATTACTGGTTGCCATGTATAATTGTATTCTATACATATTGCATGTATAAGTCAGGTATGAAAGGCTGATCACCTTCATTACCAGTTGGTTTCAGATATATTTGTTCATGTATAATACTTGTTCAGTCATAAATTTGTTCCTGCTAGTTCACAATTATATTGTTGAATTATAGCCAGCCAATTATTCAAATCATTTCAATCATGATATATCGTTATATTGTTGAAATTAAACTTGCTGGGTAATCCTTATGCTCACCCTTGCTATATCATGATAAAACATTGCAGATTAAGACCAACGCGTCAGATAAAAAGAAAGGGTAAAGACAGTTCCAGCGTTAGGATATGTATGCAGCTAAATTGTATAAGTATTGTATTTTAATGTTATTGTAAGTCAATTAAGTTATGAAGTGTGTATAAGTTAAGGTTACTCGACCTTGGGGAATAGTGTGTAATGTAATGTATAAATAAATTATGTTTATATCTTTCGCAAATAGTAATAGTTGTATAGAATGATCGAACCGGATCCGAGGTGAATTAGGACCTGGATTCGGGGCCCTCATAGTTGGTATCAGAGCTGTTGGTTATGAAGCTTAGGAAGGAATACCTGAGACCAATAACCGCAGTGATTAGGATAAGATCTAACTCACATAGAATTAGTCATTTTAGAGGTAAGATTCAAAGACGAATCTCGTGAAGTTATAAGATACTGAGTTCCCAACTCGATAATAAATTTGAATGATAATGGTGAATAGGTAGAGAGTCTAAAAGACTAAAGCATAAAGGATAGAGGAGATCGTAAAACAAAACGATCAAGGCATAGAAATGAATCGTAATATATACGATGAGATCACTCCGTGATCTGATAAGGTGATAGTATGGAGGAGGATCAAGCGAATGATTGAAAAGTTTACAGCAAGATTGCTGTGTGAATTGGTACAGATTCAGGAAAGGATTATGAATACGGATTAAATGAAATTCGTATTGAAAAGGGGGTTAGTGTTAGGTGGGGATTCAATTGAGGATTCATGTCGGCAGCTGAGTTGTATAATTCCTTGTATGGGCAGGGAATTGTACTTGGTGTAAAAACTACTTAGTATCTGGCATTGATAATCGTTGAAATGTTGTGTCGCGCTATTTGCTATATGCATGTTAAGAGGGTGATTCCTTTCTCATGTGTATACCAGATATATAGGTCATAGGTAGAGGATATAAGGTTAAGTACGAGTTCTTAAAACTCATAAGTGTGGTTTTACGAACTAGGTATAGTTGTGAGTAAATGGAATATTGAGGATAATAGGAACAGATAGATTGTTAAGCAAATGATTATTAGTGAAGAATTAAGTTTTCCAAAACTCCTAGCTATGCTAGACTTCGAAATGTTGACATCAAGCTAAATACGCACTATGTGCCTTTAAAAAAAATATGTAGACTCGTAATCATTTTTGAAACGGTTTAAAGTATAGTCTATGCTACTTATTTCAGCTAGGCGAAAATGATTTAAAATATCAAAAGTTGTTTTATTTATCACTCATGTACCATGTAACCTGGTGCAGAGATGATATAAATTTGATGGAGTTGTAAATACAAGAATACTTAGTGTGAATTTGATTTAAAATCGTTGTTCCACTATTGTAGGATGTGTTATGACAAACTCATACAATGACGGCATCCTCAAACGGACTGTTAATATAGTACGGCATCATGGCGTCATTCTCGAAAATATTTTTAAAAATTTTAATTTGCCAACGGGGTTTGGCTACACCTAAATTATTCGATTGAATTGAATTATTGATATGAGTCTATGCTATTCGATTCAGCTAGACTAATGTTATGAAAACTCTAAGTGTTCATTGAAAGAAATTTGCCGAACCAAATTGCTTTGGTACGAAATCCTATGATAAGACTGAGGTGAACAATGTTGTTTGGATAAATAATCCAATCTAGTAGCGTAAATATTCGCTATACATACGTTATGCATGACGTAAGAGTACGATAGGCTGATCACCTAAAGTACTAACAACGGTAGTTTACTTTCTTTGTGATTGTAAACAGACCAAGTAATGTATTGTTTTGCGGTATGATCAAAACCGTTAAAACTAAGTGTTCATGGTCTATATGACCCCTCAGTACAATTTGAAAACTTTTACTCTTGTGAGTGGTGTATTGGGTAGCAAGCAAATGTGTGTGAATGGTGTATGATGAATGGTGTAAGGTGTAAGGTGTAAGGTAAATTTCATGGACAAAGTTTTTAGAAGAAGGGGTGAATGTGACAACCTGAGAATTTAAAATATTTTTAAATTTTATATTAATTAATTTAAGGTTCAAAATTTGAACCTAGACATAAAAAAAGTGTATGCGTTTGAAGGATTTAGGTGAATTATTCAGGATTAAGTAATACATGAATATGTTTTGTGGATCTGTGTACCGTATGTGGTTAAGGGTCAAGGGTTGATCAGACAATCGATATCTGTAACAAACCCTAAGTATATATTAAAAACGTCAACGTTTGGTTAGAAAACCTTAGCAAATTATAAGAAACCCTAGAAATCGGTTCTGGAAACCCTAATTTCAGTTCTGGGAATCCGAAACACTAATTCGGTGCATGGAACCCTAAATTGGGAACTTAATGGCGTAAGTGTAAATAATTATAATATTAATTAGGGTAACGCTTAATAAGTTAGCAAACCCTAATAGTTGTTAAACCCTAATTTCGGTATTAAAAATCCTAATTTTATAATTAGGGAAAACCTAAGTGTTAATATAATACTTTTAATGTTAATTAGGATATATTAATTCTAATTTTCAAGTTAAGTAATTAGAAAACCCTAATCTAATTACGAAATCTAATTTCTATTTTAGAAAATTAATTTTTTATTAGAAACCCAAATTTTTGGGTTATAAACCCTAATCCATGATTTTGACCCTAATTGCTAAATTAGCCATTTTAATTAGGAAATACTAATCCTAATTAGCGAGATTTAAAGTATTATTAAGAAATTTAAATATAATTAGAAAATTCTAATTATAATTTAAAAATATTAATTTTCTATTTTTGAAAACTTAATTGGAAATTTTAAGAAATTAAATTACAAACCCTAAAATTTTTTCAAACTCTAAATCCTAAATGCTCCAAACCCTAGACCCTAACCAAACCCTAAACCCTAAGGGTTTGGTCAAATGTCCAAAATGCCATTAAAATAAAATGGAAAATGACTAGAATGCCCTTTGTGTATTATTTAATGGTTGGAGTGTAGATCTTGCAAGATAATGGGTCAGTGAACTAACCCCAGCCTAGCCTCTAGATATGTGTCCAACTTCACTAATCTTGCCAAAGAAATTCGCTGAATCTAAGTAGTATATAGATTAATTAAAAAGAAAAGTCTCACCGACTTTTCATTTTCTACAAACTCATCCTCTCTCTCATCTTCAAATCTAGAGTGAGATAGAGAGACAAGTTAAGATAGGTTAACCTCTTATCGAGCCAATAACAAAAATCGGAAGTCGATTCAAAGGATCAAGCTAAAAAGGTCTTCGCAAGGCGATATAAATCATGTAAGTAGCAGAATCAATCAACTCGCTCAAGCAAGTTTGCTTTACTTAACTCTACTAAGAGTGTTTCATTCGGATAAGCTTATGGTTAATCATTACTGGTTGCCATATATAATTGTATTCTATACATATTGCATGTATAAGTCAGGTATGAAAGGCTGATCACCTTCATTACCAGTTGGTTTCAGATATATTTGTTCATGTATAATACTTGTTCACCAATAAATTTGTTCCTCGCTAGTTCACAATTATATTGTTGAATTATAGCCAGCCAATTATTCAAATCATTTCAATCATGATATATCGTTATATTGTTGAAATTAAACTTGCTGGGTAATCCTTATGCTCACCCTTGCTATATCATGATAAAACATTGCAGATTAAGACCAACGCGTACGATATAAAAGGAAGGGTAAAAGACAGCCCAAATAGTTAGATATGTATGCAAAATTAAATTGTATAAGTATTGTATTTTAATGTTATTGTAAGTCAATTAAGTTATGAAGTGTGTATAAGTTAAGGTTACTCGACCTTGGGGAATAGTGTGTAATGTAATGTATAAATAAATTATGTTTATATCTTCCGCAAATAGTAATAGTTGTATAGAATGATCGAACCGGATCCGAGGTGAATTAGGACCTGGATTCGGGGCCCTCATAGTTGGTATCAGAGCTGTTGGTTATGAAGCTTAGGAAGGAATACCTGAGACCAATAACCGCAGTGATTAGGATAAGATCTAACTCACATAGAATTAGTTTATTTGGTAAGATTCAAAGACGAATCTCTCGCGAAGTTATAAGATACAGAGTTCCCTAACTCTGATAATAAAGTTGAACAGTAATGGTGAATAGGTAGAGTCTAAAAGACTAAAGTACAGTGATAGGAGATCGTAAAACAAAACGATCAAGGCATAGAAATGAATCGTAATATATATGATGAGATCACTCCGTGATCTGATAAGGTGATAGTATGGAGGAGGATCAAGCGAATGATTGAAAAGTTTACAAAGAAGATTGTTTGTGTGAATTGAATTAATGATTCGTGAAAGGATTATGAATACTTGATTAAATGAAATTCAGATTGAAAAGGGGGTTAGTGTTAGGTGGGGATTCAATTGAGGATTCATGTTTGCAAATTGAGTCAGATAATTCCTCAGTATGGGCGGGGAATTGTACTTGGTGTAAAAACTACTTAGTATCCGCATCGATAATCGTTGAAATGTTGTGTCGCGATATTTGCTATATGCATGTTAAGAGGGTGATTCCTTTCTCATGTGTATACCAGATATATAGGTCATAGGTAGAGGATATAAGGTTAAGTACGAGTTCTTAAAACTCATAAGTGTGGTTTTACGAACTAGGTATAGTTGTGAGTAAATGGAATATTGAGGATAATAGGAACAGATAGATTGTTAAGCAAATGATTATTAGTGAAGAATTAAGTTTTCCAAAACTCCTAGCTATGCTAGACTTCGAAATGTTGACATCAAGCTAAATACGCACTATGTGCCTTTAAAAAAAATATGTAGACTCGTAATCATTTTTGAAACGGTTTAAAGTATAGTCTATGCTACTTATTTCAGCTAGGCGAAAATGATTTAAAATATCAAAAGTTGTTTTATTTATCACCATGTACCACGTAACCTCAAAAGCAGATATGATATAAATTTGATGGAGTTGTAAATACAAGAATACTTAGTGTGAATTTGATTTAAAATCGTTGTTCCACTATCAGGATGTGTTATGACAAACTCATACAATGACTACATCCTCAAACTGGATCATTAATATAAGATACGGCATCACGGCGCCATTCTCAAAAATATTTTTAAAATTTTTAATTTGCCAACTGGGTTTGGCTACACCTAAATTATTCGATTGAATTGAATTATTGATATGAGTCTATGCTTATTCGATTCAAATTAGACTAATGTTATGAAAACTCTAAGTGTTCATCGAAGAAATTTCCGAACCAAATTGCTTTGGTACGAAATCCTATGATAAGACCGAGGTGAACAATGTTGTTTGGATAAATAATCCAATCTAGTAGCGTAAATATTCGCGCTATATACATAATGCTATGCATGACGAAGAGTACGATAAAGTCGATCACCTAAAGTACTAACAACTAGAGTTTACTTTCTTTGTGATTGTAAAATGACCAAGTAATGTATTGTTTCACAGATGATCAAAACCGTTAAAACTAAGTGTTCATGGTCTATATGACCCCTCAAAGACAATTTGAAAACTTTTACTCTTGTGAGTGGTGTATTGGTAAAGAAAGCAAATGTGTGTGAATGGTGTATGATGAATGGTGTAAGGTGTAAGGTGTAAGGTAAATTTCATGGACAAAGTTTTTAGAAGAAGGGGTGAATGTGACAACCTGAGAATTTAAAATATTTTTAAATTTTATATTAATTAATTTAAGGTTCAAAATTTGAACCTAGACATAAAAAAAGTGTATGCGTTTGAAGGATTTAGGTGAATTATTCAGATTAAGTAATACATGAATATGTTTTCATGGATCTGTGTACCGACATGTGGTTAAGGGTCATTGGTTGATCGTATAATCGATATCTCAGTAATAAACCCTAAGTATATATTAAAAAACGCCAACGTTTGGTTAGAAAACCTTAGCAAATTATAAGAAACCCTAGAAATCGGTTCTGGAAACCCTAATTTCAGTTCTGGGAATCCGAAACACTAATTCGGTGCATGGAACCCTAAATTGGGAACTTAATGGCGTAAGTGTAAATAATTATAATATTAATTAGGGTAACGCTTAATAAGTTAGCAAACCCTAATAGTTGTTAAAACCCTAATTTCTAGATTAAAAATCCTAATTTTATAATTAGGAAAACCTAAGTGTTAATATAATACTTTTAATGTTAATTAGGATATATTAATTCTAATTTTCAAGTTAAGTAATTAGAAAACCTAAATCTAATTACGAAAATCTAATTTCTATTTTAGAAAATTAATTTTTTATTAGAAACCCAAATTTTTGGGTTATAAACCCTAATCCGCGATTTTGACCCTAATTGCTAAATTAGCCATTTTAATTAGGAAATACTAATCCTAATTAGCGAGATTTAAAGTATTATTAAGAAATTTAAATATAATTAGAAAATTCTAATTATAATTTAAAAATATTAATTTTCTATTTTTGAAAAACTTAATTGGAAATTTTAAGAAATTAAATTACAAACCCTAAAATTTTTCAAACTCTAAATCCTAAATGCTCCAAACCCTAGACCCTAACCAAACCCTAAACCCTAAGGGTTTGGTCAAATGTCCAAAATGCCATTAAAATAAAATGGAAAATGACTAGAATGCCCTTTGTGTATTATTTAATGGTTGGAGTGTAGATCTTGCCAAGATAATGGGTCAGTGAACTAACCCTAGCCTAGCCCTAGATATGTGTCCAACTTCAAATTAATCTTGCCAAAGAAATTCGTTGAATCTAAGTAGTATATAGATTAAAAAAAAAGAAAAGTCTCACTGGACTTTTCATTTTCTACAAACTCATCCTCTCTCTCCATCTTCGAAATCTAGAGTGAGATAGAGAGACAAGTTAAGATAGGTTAACCTCTTATCAAGCCAATAACAAAAATCAGAAGTCAGATTCAAAGGATCAAGCTAAAAAGGTCTTCTGCAAGGCGATATAAATCACAGAAGCTAAGAATCAACTGCTCAAGCAAGTTTGCTTTTACTTAACTCTACTAAGAGTGTTTCATCTTGGATAAGCTTATGGTTAATCATTACTTGGTTGCCGTGTATAATTGTATTCTATACATATCAGATGTATAAGTCGTATGAAAAGGTGATCACCTTCATTACCAGCTTGGTTTCGGATATATTTGTTCATGTATAATACTTGTTCACTATAAATTTGTTCTACTAGTTCACAATTATATTGTTGAATTATAGCCACCAATTATTCAAATCATTTCAATCATGATATATCGTTATATTGTTGAAATTAAACTTGCATTGGGTAATCCTTATGCTCACCCTTGCTATATCATGATAAAACATTGCAGATTAAGACCAACGCGCACGATAAAAAGAAAGGTTAAAGATAGCCCAAATAAGTTAGGATATGTATGCAGCTAAATTGTATAAGTATTGTATTTTAATGTTATTGTAAGTCAATTAAGTTATGAAGTGTGTATAAGTTAAGGTTACTCGACCTTGGAGAATAGTGTGTAATGTAATGTATAAATAAATTATGTTTATATCTTTCGCAAATAGTAATAGTTGTATAGAATGATCGAACCGGATCCGAGGTGAATTAGGACCTGGATTCGGGGCCCTCATAGTTGGTATCAGAGCTGTTGGTTATGAAGCTTAGGAAGGAATACCTGAGACCAATAACCGCAGTGATTAGGATAAGATCTAACTCACATAGAATTAGTCGGTCGGTAAGATTCAAAGACGAATCTCGGCGAGTTATAAGATACAGAGTTCCCTAACTCTGATAATAAATTTGAACAGTAATGGTGAATAGGTAGAGTCTAAAAGACTAAAGTACAGTGATAGGAGATCGTAAAACAAAACGATCAAGGCATAGAAATGAATCGTAATATATACGATGAGATCACTCCGTGATCTGATAAGGTGATAGTATGGAGGAGGATCTGCTTAATGATTGAAAAGTTTACAAGCAAAGATTGTCATGTGAATTGGTCATGATTCGTGAAAGGATTATGAATACGGATTAAATGAAATTCAGATTGAAAGGGGGTTAGTGTTAGGTGGGGATTCAATTGAGGATTCATGTCGACAGCTGGGTTGTATAATTCCTTGTATGGGCAGGGAATTGTACTTGGTGTAAAAACTACTTAGTATCTGGCATTGATAATCGTTGAAATGTTGTGTCGCGCTATTTGCTATATGCATGTTAAGAGGGTGATTCCTTTCTCATGTGTATACCAGATATATAGGTCATAGGTAGAGGATATAAGGTTAAGTACGAGTTCTTAAAACTCATAAGTGTGGTTTTACTTAACTAGGTATAGTTGTGAGTAAATGGAATATTGAGGATAATAGGGAAAAGATAGATTGTTAAGCAAATGATTATTAGTGAAGAATTAAGTTTTCCAAAACTCCTAGCTATGCTAGACTTCGAAATGTTGACATCAAGCTAAATACGCACTATGTGCCTTTAAAAAAAATATGTAGACTTGTAATCATTTTTGAAACGGTTTAAAGTATAGTCTATGCTACTTATTTCAGCTAGGCGAAAATGATTTAAAATATCAAAAGTTGTTTTATTTATCACTCATGTACCATGTAACCTGGTGCAGAGATGATATAAATTTGATGGAGTTGTAAATACAAGAATACTTAGTGTGAATTTGATTTAAAATCGTTGGTCCACTATTGTATGATGTGTTATGACAAAGTCATATAATGACGGCATCCTCAAACGGACTATTAATATAGTACGGCATCATGGCGTCATTCTCGAAAATATTTTCAAAAATTTTAATTTGCCAACAGGGTTTGGCAACACCTAAATTATTCGATTGAATTGAATTATTGATATGAGTCTATGCTATTCGATTCAGCTAGACTAATGTTATGAAAACTCTAAGTGTTCATTGAAAGAAATTTGCCGAACCAAATTGCTTTGGTACGGAATCCTATGATAAGAGTGAGGTGAACAATGTTGTTTGGATAAATAATCCAATCTAGTAGCGTAAATATTCGCTATACATACGTTATGCATAACGTAAGAGTACGATAGGCTGATCACCTAAAGTACTAACAACGGTAGTTTACTTTCTTTGTGATTGTAAACAGACCAAGTAATGTATTGTTTTGCGGTATGATCAAAACCGTTAAAACTAAGTTTTCATGGTCTATATGACCCCTCAGTACAATTTGAAAACTTTTATTCTTGTGAGTGGTGTATTGGTAGCAAGCAAATGTGTGTGAATGGTTTTAATGAATGGTGTAAGGTGTAAGGTAAATTTCGAGGATGAATTTTTAGAAGAAGTGGTGAATATGACAACCCGAGAATTTGGAATATTTTTAAAATTTTTATCAATTAATTTAATGTTCAAAATTAGAACCTAGACATAAAATAAGTGTATGCGTTTGATATTTTTAAGATTTAATTTTGAGGATTTCAAAATTCTGTGAAGGATTTAGGTGAATTATTCATGATTAAGTAATACGTGAATATGTTTTGTGGATCTGTGTACCGTATGTGGTTAAGGGTCCAGGGTTGATCAGACAATCTATATCTGTAACAAACCATAAGTATATATTAAAAACGTCAACGTTCGGTTAGAAAACCCTAGCAAATTATAAGAAACCCTAAAAATCGGTTATGGAAACCCTAATTTCAGTTCCGGGAATCCGAAACCCTAATTCGGTGCATGGAACCCTAAATTGGGAACTTAATGGCGTAAGTGTAAATAATTATAATATTAATTAGGGTAACGCTTAATTAGTTAGCAAACCCTAATAGTTGTTAAACCCCTAATTCTAGATTAAAAATCCTAATTTTATAATTAGGGAAAACCTAAGTGTTAATATAATACCTTTAATGTTAATTAGGATATATTAATTCTAATTTTCAAGTTAAGTAATTAGAAAACCCTAATCTAATTACGAAATAAAATTTCTATTTTAGAAAATTAATTTTTCTATTAAAAACCCTAATTTTTGGGTTATAAACCCTAATCCGCGATTTTGACCCTAATTACTAAATTAGCGATTTTAATTAGGAAATACTAATCCTAATTAGCGAGATTTAAAGTATTATTAAGAAATTTTAATATAATTAGAAAATTCTAAATATAATTTAAAAATATTAATTTTCTATTTTTGAAAACCTAAATTGGAAATTTTAGGAAATTAAATTATAAACCCTAAAATTTTTCAAACTCTATACCCTAAATGCTTGAAACCCTAAACCCTAACCAAACCCTAAACCCTAAGTGTTTGGTCAAATGTCCAAAATGCCATTAAAATAAAATGGAAAATGACTAGAATGCCCTTTGTGTGTTATTTAATGGTTGGAGTGTAGATCTTGCCAAGATAATGGGTTGGTGAACTAACCCTAGCCTAGCCTTAGATATGTTTCCAACTTCAGCTAATCTTGCCAGCAAATTCATTGAATCTAAGTAGTATATAGATTAAAAAAAAAGGAAAGTCTCACTGGACTTTTCATTTTCTACAAACTCATCCTCTCTCTCCATCTTTGAAATCTAGAGTGAGATAAAGAGAAAAGTTAAGATAGGTTAACCTCTTATCAAGCCAAGAACAACAATCAGAAGTCAGATTCAAAGGATCAAGCTAAAAAGGTCTTCGCAAGGCGATATAAATCATGAAAGCGGTAATCAAATCTGCCGAGCAAGTTTGTTTTACTTAACTCTACTAAGAGTGTTTCATTCGGATAAGCTTATGGTTAATCATTGCTAGTTTCCATGTATAATTGTATTCTATACATATTGCATGTATAAGTCAGGTATGAAAGGCTGGTCACCTTCATTACCAGTTGATTTCAGATATATTTGTTCATGTATAATACTTGTTCAATCATAAATTTGTTCCTGCTAGTTCACAATTATATTGTTGAATTATAGCCAGCCAATTATTCAAATCATTTCAATCATGATATATCGTTATATTGTTGAAATTAAACTTGCTGGGCAATCCTTATGCTCACCTTTGCTATATCATGATAAAACATTGCAGATTAAGACGAACGCATCGGATACAAGGAAAGGTTAAAAACAGTTCCAGCTTTAGGATATGTGTGCAGCTAAATTGTATAAGTATTGTATTTTAATGTTATTGTAAGTCAATTAAGTTATGAAGTGTGTATAAGTTAAGGTTACTCGACCTTGGGGAATAGTGTGTAATGTAATGTATAAACAATTTATGTTTATATCTTTCGCAAATAGTAATAGTTGTATAGAATGATCGAACCGGATCCGAGGTGAATTAGAACCTGGATTCGGGGCCCTCACAATTGACAAAAGATAACAACATTAGATAATAGATGAATAGATTATCAATAATCCACGTAATATATCAACTCTAGCCAAAGGAATTAGCTTTAACCTCAACATACCTCAATTCATGCGAAAGAATACATGAACTTAAAAAAACTTGTTCAGATTGAACTGAGACAAGAGTTAGAATACTTGCCTTTAGCGTCTGCTACTGTATAGTTACTTTATGTTCAAGTCTTTCAAGTCTCTACAATAGATGATCACATAATGCCTTACATTAGGTCACATATAATCAAGTATGTATATGACTATATCTTACCCTTCATCTCAATCTAATTTTTGTATTAGATTCAGTTACAATCTGTTCCGGCTTATCATTATCCTTGCATTTATATTCGACTAGATTATCTCAACCTTTATACAACATCCTTAAGGTTTAACAAATTTTAAACAATGTTACATTACGTTCCTTAGGTTGTGTTTACTTTTAAATCAATTAACTTTCTTTCCTTTGTAATTGAAAACATTTACCACTATTCTTGTTTCGAGGTCGAGGCCAGGGCTACGCACTTTATATTATCATCATGGCATGCACAAGGCTAATAAGTAGCATTGTCCCGGACTTGGCGCCATGCCATGAAGTCCTTATTAGGTGGGCTGCCACGCTGCCAAGGCCTCGTAGTGTGTGCTTTGGACACCGTTGCATATGCACAAGTACAATGACTAAATTGGCTTAGGGTTGGCCACAACCGCCAACTCAAGACACCGTAAAAAAATTCACCTTGAATTTTTAGGAACTTCATGACGCATAACTTCTTCGTTATAAGTCCGAATTGGCTCGTTCAAAAGCCTATGGTTCAGAAATTACGTAATCTACGCATTTATGCAAGAATTTTATCTATTTGACTTCGTTTGCTAAAAATTCACCTATTGGTCCATTTTTAACAAAAACGATAAACGTTCGTGAATGTTCAACGCTCGTTTCTTTGTTCTAAGTCAAAATCCGGTCATTCTCGAGTCCACAACTCTTAAATGCCAAATATGACTTTTCTCCATCGGAAAACAATGGTTCCGTGTTCAAACACAAAATTTGACTTCTATTCCGAGAATTTTACGAATTTGACGATTATCGTCCAATCGTGCAATTTCCGGCAAATCTTCATTCTTATGATTTGTTCAATATTACAAATGAATTCCATTCATCATGTGAACATCTTAACCTACTTATTACAACAACTTATATTCATTGTTGGATTTTAGACTTATTCTTCATGAGCTTATAACTTGTCAAATTATAAACTACTTAAGATTTTATTGTTCATGACTTATGACAATTAAAGTTTCTTAATCATCATACTTTATATGTTCTTAACATATAACTTGACTTAGGTATACATGATACATATGATCATACAATTCCTTTTACATCCACATCACTTCTCTAAATAAACTCATTACAAGTTCATAATATTTTCACATAAGTTAATAACTTATGCTAGCTTAAATGACTTATTACCAACTTATGTGGCTTAAGATCATTGTTTACTCATTCTTCTTACTTTTTAACATTCATGTTCCTTAATCAAAACTTTTCTTATCAAACTATCATGGTAGAGATAGAAGATAATTGGAGAAGAGATCTTACTTTTGAAGTCTTGGTAAGTAGCTTCTTCTTCTTCATCTTACTTATGGAAGTAACTTATTTGTACCTTAATCTCTCTAATAATTAAGCACTTTGTAATGTTTGGATTATTTGAATAACTAACAAATGGCTTGTAAGCCTCCTCTATTTATAGAAATTGCAAAGCTAGGGTAGTTTAGTCATTAATTCAACCCACCTCCTTAAGCCACCTCCTTACTATTCATTACTTGATTAACACAACTCTTATCCTTTGCTTGGCCATTACTTCTATTACTTGGTCATTACATTAACTTGGTTACCACATTTTAACCATATTAGTATGGTTTGTCCCATGGGTCAAACAACTCATGGACTCTAGCTTGTGCTTATATTAAATCAACCTTTGGGCTTTGCATTAATAAAAACTAACTTATTTATTAATCAATAATTGGGCCTTAACCTTTTATTCACTTGGACTTGTATCAATTGTTAACCAATCTTTCAAGTTCTTTAACATTACTTAATATATATACATATAGTTTATGTATCATTTTCGTATTCTAATTCATATAAAATTTATCTACGATATTTCATCCTTCATACAAACTCGTATAATACTTCGTATTATACTCGTTTTCATTAGTTTTGTATAATACCTAAGTATTATACAATTATTATTTATTCATTACTACTTCGCTTTCCTTAACGTTTATAAATTAAGTCCGCAAGCGAAATATTATATTTTCCATAACTAGATTTTTATTACATAATCCATCTTTCCTTATCATTCTATCATTACGTATTTCTCGGAAATTCAAAAATAGATCCCGAGCAAATACCTATGAATAGTGTTTTTCAAAATTTCTCAGAAAACTTTTATTTTTGTCTTGGAAATTCAAACACTTTAATTCATTCATGTAGCTCAAATACTACGACATTCTAACATCAATAGGTTATACAATGACAACCATCTTGATAATACATAGAATAGAATTTTATTATTATTTAATTTAATAAAATTATTTTACAATAAGATCCGAATCTCTCAGTCGTTACAATTGCTGAGACCCTTAACTTAGCGTAAACCATTTGTCAGTTACATATTATTTTTCTAAGTCTAAGAGCAAATACAAAAAAGAAGAGAGAAATTGAGAGAGAAAAAGAAGTAATTCTCTGTAAATTGAAAATTTTGAGAATCAAAGAAGGTAGAAGAAGAATATTTATATCATCTAATAAAGTTTAAGAAGAATCAAAGGTATACTCTAGTTTTAAAGCTCTAATTTATAGTTTCTCAGGTTCTTCATTTTTAAAAGCTATTTTAGTTGGGTGATTTGAAGAAATGTTATATATATATATATATGTGTGTGTGTGTGTGTGTGTGTGTGTGTGTGTGTGTGTGTGTGTGTGTGTATGGATATGTATAATCTAATATAAAACCTCTATAAATGGTTTTAGAGTAATCAAAATCATGAAAATATGTTAAAGATGAGGAATTAGAGATTTGTTGTAATATGTATGTTTTGGTCTATTTTAAGACTAAAATTGATGATGAATTCGTGATGAAAATTTTAAATCGATGGTAAGTGTTGTTAATATGTTGAAAAATGAAAACACCGAAGTTTAAATGGATTGATTTGGTTAGGAATAGAATCTGTGGTGACTGATTACGCTAAATATGTAAAACTAATATGAACATGAGTTTTGGGTCAAGATTGATTGGTTAATGGTTCTGCAAATTGTTGATTTTTTGGTATACTGTAGTTCTATGAATTAAGAATCCATATAGTCGAAAACGAACTGATTTGGATGTGTATAAATCAAGTTATGAAGGTTAGAAGGAGAAAGAGTCAAAAATTCGCGAAAAACACAAACTGCAGAATTGGGATTTGCGAATACCTGCCTCGACAGGGGTTTGTAGTTTAAAAAGTGTCACCCCAGTGGGTATCCCACCCCCGCGGGCTTTTCTAGGTCAAAAAACCTGCCCCAACGGTGGTGGGCATACTGATCAAGTGTTAGAGAAAAATCTGACTGGACATATTTTACTAAAATGGCCATAACGTTTTCATACGAACTCTGATTGAGGCGATTCAAGATGATATGAAACGAGGAAGAATAGACCTACAACTTTTGTTCTTGAAGTTGTTCAATTTGAGGTCGGGAAAAGGTGTAAAAATGGCCATATTTGGAACTGGTGTGCATTTGGAGGCAATCGGAGGGCATCGGGCATGCACGTATGCAAGTGTAGCGCTTCTGATGATAAAAGATGTTTTTCTAAGTTATAAAACATGAAAATTAGTAAATATAATGATGCATAACATTAATAAATGATGTATTAAATAAGTTGTATAAGCATACTAAGCATACACAAGAGAAACGATTCGAGCGTGTGATGAATGAATGTCGAAACGCCATGACAAGTGTTAATGAACTTAAAAAGTATTTCAATTCAATTGAAGTGAACATTATAAGATATCAAATGTGGTTAATATAAATCAATAAGGAGTCCTAGCAATACTTAAACACTTGAATGAACTTCTAGTATGACTAAGAAGAAATGTAGTGAGATATAAGTTGAAAGTTAACACAAATCAAATTGAACATTGTGTATTGATTAATAGAAAGGGTTATGGGATGTAGAGTAAAGTTTATATTATAACTACTATGCGTTGCTATGTGACTAATAGTTGATGTGAATGATTATATAATCGTGTAGGGCACGTGAAGTGCAGATAGCTGTAAGTTGTTAATCTGTTATTGGTAAACAACAATCAAGGAAAGTCTTTCAGTTCCTATTTGTTATGTGAACTTAATGATGAACTGTTTTAAATCTTTATTGCAAAGAGCATGGTGTGTTATATATGTTAAAAGTATAAAACGTTAAAGTTAATTTATGACTTCGTTGATTGAGTAAAGAATGTTAATTGAGTAAGGAACTCAATCTTTATACTTATTATGTGAACTACAACATGTATGTTATGTTAGTGCAATGATTATGAGATTTATGTTGAGCATGTTATTATGTGCTACGTGATGCATGAAAACTATTAGATTTGTTGGGCTGTAGAGCTCAACCTTGCAAATAACCACTTTTGCAGGTTAAGGAATCAAGGTAACGCTATGTGCTACTTTAAAGACATGAATCAGATGTAATGCATGAAGATTTATATACTTAGGTTGAGTTGTTATTATTTTGAACCATGTTTAATGTTCCGAATGATGTACTTGATAATGTATGATGTTTAATAGATGTTGAGTTATAAAGTTTAAATTTTTCCCGATGTATAAATGATATTGAATGTGGATGTAAGTTTTATTTATTAACTCTGATAATGTGAGTAATAAACTAAGTATGGTTCAAAGTTAGGTAAAGATAAATGTTTTGAGAAATGTACTTGATAATTTATGATGTGAAACTTCATACTTAGTTGTAAAGTTTGAGCTACCCAATGTATAAGGAATATCAAACTGAAATGTAAGATTTTATATAATAACTCTGATGAAGCGAATCATAAAATGAATTTGATTCAGAGATGTGTAGATAATAAAGGTTACTACCTCCATCCCTAAATAATTGACGTTATAGGGAGTACAAAATTTCCCAATGTTTTTGACGTTACCAAGTTTCTAGGAAGCGTTAATTATAATTTTTCCTCTATTGCCCTCAACTATATGGAGTATTTCATTTATCTAGACAACTATATGGAGTACATCTTTTCTTAATTAATGCAAGAGTAATTGTGGTAATACATATCAATCTTAATGACAAAATTGGAGTAATAAGTGACTTCCTTAATAAGTGTGAAAACCTTCAAAACGTCAATTATTTAGGGATGGAGGGAGTATGATTCAGGGAATTAAAGTAAGAAGACAAAAAAGTTTAAATTATTCCGCATTTTATTAAGTTTAACATCGAATAATGATGTAAAAATCAGAAGTTAGATGTATTGTTAACGACCGAAGTGGAGAGTTGAATTGTATAAATTTTGGGGTCGTTACATGTACGTCGGCAAGGATATAATGGATCTAGTAACATTCGAGGGGAATTCAATGGTCTCAAAGTTTAATTTTTTCAGAGAACAAGTATGTTTTTTATGTTTATTGTTTCGCTCATTAGCTTCAATTGACACGTGTAACAGTTGCAAAAAAAAAAAATAAGAAGCTTAAATCATTCTTTGAGTATCTTGCAATTTTGGCAAATGTTGTTGGAGCTTCTTGCAAGCGTTAGAATTTGTTATTTCCCAAAGGCACGATATAGATCTAGAAGGTGGGGGGTTTAATAGATCTTTAATGTAACGATCGAGAAAATCGGATTATAATATAAATTAATTTTATTTGATTATATTGAATAAAATTAAAATATATGTTTATTAAACTGAGTAAGTTTTTTAAAGGTTGTTATATGACCTAGAATGAATGGATGTGGTTAGAATTCTGGCTACGTGCTAGAAATAAAGTGTATGAATTTCCAAGATAAAAATAAAAAATTTGAGAAATTTTTCGAAAAACACTATTCATCTATTTCTGCTCGGGAATTATTTTTGAATTTCAGGAAATACGTAATGATAGAATTTTAAGAAAAGATGGATTATCAAATACTAATTCAGTTATGGCAAATGTAGTTTTTCGCATGTGTACTTATATTGAGAATGTTAGGGAAAGTGAATTTTTTTGAAATAAGGAATGATTTAGTATAATAGGAAAGTTATTTTACGGGAAAGAATACGAGTATAATACAATGTATTATACAAGTATAATACGAAGAATGATACAACATATAATACAAATATTATACAAAGTATATACGTAAAGAATACGAGAATTATACGGTAGGAATACGTAAAGTCAAAGTCTTGGTCAACCAAAGTTAATGTTGACTATTGGTTAATGGACTTAGACTATTGGCAAGCCCAAATGAATAATGAATGATGCCCAATGAAAAATATAATCAAGGCCCAATAAGAATTTAATTCAAGCCCAAAGTTAGGCCCACATTGAATTAAACATAAGCCGAACCAAGATCCAAAATCGTGGGTCGAACCTTTGATCGAATGACAAAGGGGTTAGGGTAACCTATGAGGGCCCCACTAACCCTATGTGGCTATCCAAAGGAGGTGGATTAGCTTCCTTTGGAAGCTTGGTAGTATTAAGGAGGTGGCATTTAATCCCTTTTGATGACACAAAAGTTGTTGGTGGAGAATGAATGGTGGATGATGTATTGATTGGTTTGAATGGTGGTTGATGAGGGGGTGAAGTGTTAGAATGGAAACTTAAGGGTGTTAATCATAAGACATCATAACCTAAGTGACCAAAGCATGAACCAACACAAAGTTTTCTTTAAGACCATTTTGCCCTAAACCTTGAAATTCTATATATACCTAGCTATTTCATTCATTTCTCTCTCCTAAGTTATCATCTTATTTCACCAACACAAAGAAAGCTTATATACTTTGAGAGAGAGAGAATTTTGGAAATTGATAAAGAAGAAGAAGAAAGCTAGTTAATTCAACCAACTCCAAAACATTAAGAGGTAATGAAGCTTAAACCACTAATCTTCATCACTTTTTTATTTGATTAAAAAAGATGTGTGAAATGGTGGTGTATGTATGATTCAGAGTAATATGGATGGATATTAATGGACTAAAACATCAATAACCATGTAGGAAGTCATAATTGAATGATTAAGAAACATAATGAAGAACGCATGAAAAACTTAGAGCTTGTTGTTGATGGACAAGTTTAAAACCATCATGTATAGGATTAGATGATATATGCTTGGTTAGGATATCTTTGAATTATGGATTCATTCCATTTGGAATGGAGTAAAAATCTCGTATAACGAAGTTAATGCAAAAATTTCAATATAAGACGTTAATCTTTGAAATCGTAGTTAATTAGGATTTCTGAATGAAAATGGAATATTAATAACGAACCTAGAAAGCTAAGGTTTTGTGAAAATATTGAAGAACATGAAATTTATGAGTAATAGACTCAAGAACTGACGAATTCAGACATGGATGGACGAATTACAGACGAACGAGTGAAGAACGCTTAATAACGTAAAATAAAACAATAATGAAAATTTAATCAAATGAAATCCTCGTTAATGGATTCAGAAATTATTTTGTCTGGGGGAAATCGTAGTATGAGGAACAATTAAGAAAATGGCTTTTAAACAAAGTCATTCCGAGGTATAATGATCAAGTTATGAGCTCGGGAAGGAAATGTGTCAGAAATGGCATGAGTAATTGAAAAAAAATCAAAGAGCTAAGGGAGTCGCCGTAGCGCCACCCATTGAAGGAATTGGGGCACTGCAATACAAGCATCGAATCCCAAATACTAAAGCGCGCCGCAGTAAAGACGACGACACTTAACAAAGGGGCACGGCAGGCCGCAAATCGGCTTCAGTGAAACCCTAGTGAGGGGCTTTTAAGAGCATAAAAGAAAGGGAATGATTGGGGTTGAACAATGAACTTTAATTAAACCTTAAGTAACATCTTAAAGGATGTTTAAAACCTTAAGTTTAACAATCAAATGTTGGTTTAAGGTTAGGAATATATAAAGGAAAAGTATGAAACTGTATACGGGACCCTATATTAGAAAATCCAGGAAACTATATTCGTGTTAAATAAAGGTGTAAGATTACATTTATTGTAATTGAACATTGAATAAAGATGGTAACTTATGACATGCAAATGTTATAAAGCCGTAATGAATATTAAATAACTTGACGAATGTTATTAGTTTAACTATTCAGATATGTTATCAAAGAAGGAGAAGATAGTAGAATTAACGTGTTAGATTGTTTGTTAGCTAATTGGTGCTCTATGTGAATATATCATGTAGAAATCTAAAGTAATGTGAATTTAAAAGCTTGAAGACGCTTAAGGAAATTTTTCTAAACCCTTGTCTATACTCCGTTTTAGATAAGCATTGTGATTCATATATGATATGCATGAATTGTTTAAAGAAAGAGTCGATGCCATTTGCTTCGGCTAGACAAGACTTAAAGTATTTTGTTGATTTCTTTACAATCTTTCAGAATATTACTGATGTTGTTATCCTATGCCATTTACTTTGGTACGGATTCAAAGGTAAGCCTGAGTATGAATAAACAATGGTTTTTAAGTCATAAATCGACTGGCACGTGAGTTTGGCTAAACTTAAACATAAATAATTTTAATGGAGTAGTGTTGTACAACATAGAGTACTATAGGTTGATCACCTAGACGTGCTCATAAGAAATATCGGACTTAAGAACTTAGTGTCGGGTTGTCCTTTTCAAAGAAAGAAAGAATGGAATGTTCAATGTCTTTGACCAAACTCAGAATTTAACTGGTGTTTATCATCGTTAAATGTTTTATAGGAAAAAAAAGTGTTATTTTGATTATTCATTGAACTTCATAACTATTTGTTCAGTTATAGAAGATAACTCATACGATTATTGATTTTGTTGTTGCAACAGCATAAATGTTAAACTTGATAAGCTTGTTATGCTCATTATTGCTTGAATTATATGATTGCAGCTAAGAATAAACGGATCGAAGGATTTGGTAAGGACAAAGGAAAGACCAAGGTGGATAAGTAGATATCTTGTAATAGCATAGTATTATGTTTGTAATGATTTAGTACTATGACGAATGAACGAATGTAATGGTTAATAAAGAACCTGGGAAGGGATTTTTTATTATGTAATATTTAGTAAACATGTGCATGTCAATGATGTCTTTCAATTGAATTTATGTTTATTTAGTAGCACCATGTAGCACCATCTATCGGGTTGGAAGATAATCAGATTTGGGGGCGTCACATTTAAACTTCTTTCTTAATTACTTATTTGAGTGATATCAAATAATTAATTAGTCAAGATCATCTATACGCAGCAAAATATAAGTTTGAAAAACTCCCTTAAAGATTTACCTAGATATCTTAGTTCTTAACACAAGTTATATGAATGTTCAAACACATAGCATATATAGCAGTTATAATTTGCATAAAGTAAATTGCATAATATAAAAGAAACAAGAGGTTTTAGGTGGTTCGGAGACTAAACAACTACAACTACAACTCCTACTCAACTCTTCTACTCAACGAGTATGATATCCACTAAGGATATAGGCCCAACAAACCATTTACAT